>APFE031524916.1:44082-61322 GCA_000404065.3 Pinus taeda
AGGGAAGCTACCATCACACCTGTCACACAAAGAGAAAAGAAAGATCATTCAGCAAAGTGCTAGGTACAGCTGGATAAGTGGGTGTCTTTTTCACACAGGACTTGATCAGGAAATTCGGAGATGCATCAGAGAAGATGAAGTCTATGATATATTGAAGGCTTGTCATGATGGCCCTTGTGGAGGGCATTTTGCTAATAAAAGAACAACACATAAGGTTCTCAGAATGGGTTATTATTGGCCCTCACTTTTCAAGGATGCAAAGAAATATGTTAGGGCCTGTGATAGCTGTCAGAGAATGGGCCAGCCTAATCACAGGGATGAAATTCCATTGAACCCCCAGGTAATACTTGAGCCCTTTGAAAGATGGGCTCTAGATTTCATAGGTCCCATCAACCCTCCATCCAATCAAAGAGTTTATATATTGGTTTGCACAGATTATATGACTAAATGGGTGGAAGCTAAGGCACTCCTTAGAGCTAATGAAGAATCTGTTTTAACCTTTTTATTTGAAGAAATCTTTGTTAGGTTTGGATTGTCTAGAGAACTATTCATAGATGGAGGACCTCCCTTCAACTCTCATGGCTTTAAAAATACACTTCAGAAATATCACATTAAGCATAAAATGACTACGCCTTATCACCCCCAGGCCAATGGGCAGGTGGAAAGTACGAATAAAGTCATAGAAGCCATTTTAACAAAAATGGTAAAGGAGAATAGCAGGGATTGGTTTCAAAGGTTGCCGGAAGCATTATGGGCTTACAGAACTACTTGGAGGAATACTACGGGTTTTTCACCTTATGAATTAGTTTATGGTAAAAGTCCTATTTTTCCTGTGGAATTTGAAATTAAAACCTTAAGGACTGCTTTAGCTGTTAACCTTGACTTGACTGATGCACAGACAGCTAGGTTGCAACAGCTTCAGGAATTGGATGAAAAGAGGTTGGATGCCATCCATCAAACAACTATGATACAATAGCAAAGAACTAGGTGGCATGATAAAACCATTAATCATAAGCAGTTCCAAAAAGGTAATTGGGCTTTACTTTATGACTCTCGTTTTGAAAATTTTCAAGGCAAATTAAGAACAAGGTGGCTAGGACCTTATGAAGTAGATACTGTTTTCCCAAATGGAACAGTCAAACTCCTAACAATTGATGGTTCTAGAACACCATTGTTAGTGAATGGGTATCGGCTCCGTTTGTATTAACAACCTATTTCTAAGGAGGATTTCAAAGCCACTTGCATGACATATATACATTATGTCTTTTTGGGGGAGTCTTCTATCCCTCATTGCACTTAGTTTTTCTATTTATATATTTATTCTTTAGATTTCTTAACTAATAATCCTTGTCAAGGGTTGCCATGTTACAATTAAGTATTTTGCAGATCTTAGCTTCGGAGGCTGGCTGAGAAGAACAATTTCAATACAGGAAGGATCAAGCTTCGGCTTGGGAAACATTGCCATTTCACTTCAAATCATAATCCATTCCCCCTCACTTCCCTTCAGAAACATTTTCCCACCATTTTCCGTTGCTGAAACACCATTTCCCGTTGTTGAAACACCATTTTCCGTTGCTGAAACACCATTTCCCATTGCTGAAACACCAATCTTTTCCATTTTTCCTAAGAAGCACCAATTTTCCCATTTTTCCCAAGAGTGAACCATTACTTTCTCTCAAAAATGATGGATACACATCACTCTTCGTTAAAGGAATCAACCATTCATCTTGATAATTATGTTCCTTCACTATTACTTCTCGTGAATAAAGAAAACCTTGCGTATAAAAACCCTCATACTTTATAAACCCTTTTTTATGACCATCGACGATCTATTAATGACGAGATTATATTTTTCGTGCAACAACCAAAGGTAAAATGTGAAGGTATGCGTGTTTATCTGTAAATATTAAATTATAGTTAATGAGAAGATATTGATATGATTGCCTAAATCACCGTACATTCAAGCATATCATTCTAGCCGCAGTTGGGGGGGAATACCAAAATATTGCAATCATTACATGAAATTCCGATTACCGTCATTTCTCACTTCTCGCGGCAGTGTCTCGTCACCCCGTTTGTGTCTTATCGTGTCATAACTTCATTTGCAACATCCTACTCTGTTTCGACTGCGACAACTCGGCTCTGCGCTCTACATTTTGATGAACCAGTAACTATGGGAGGAAATGTTGTTAGACATGAATCGGGCTCAACGACTTTATTGGAACTTTACCAGGAGGCATACCAAATCTTTCTACAAGCAGGATGGGTGGACTATTTCCGAAGGCTTCCGGATTTTGATTCTTAGCAAGTTCTGGAATTCGCATGCAATTTGAGGGAAGGATACTCTACTATTCAAGGAGTGAGAATTCTAGTAATGGAGGAGGATATAGCACAGGTTTCAGGGTTACCAACCAATGGTACTCGTTGGTTTAGCCGGAAACACCTCATTCTCAACGCACAACAAGATTTTCTTCTACCAGGGGAGCGCGTCGAACCTAAAGGCAGGGGTGTTGCACTTCGTTCACTACCACTACCATGGACGAAGGTTACAAAGTTCGTTAAGCACTACTTCACCTACGAGGGACGTTATCAAGTAGTGTACCAGCATGACTTTCTGTTATTGAATCATGTAAGACATGGTCATTTAATAAATATGCCATACTATCTGCTTGGCTGTCTAAAAAATATGTCACATTATTCCGTGAATGCAAGGCACCCACTCCTCTCCCTCACGCACCATCGTTTGGTTCAACTCTTAATTAATAGAGGATTTGCCCTATACAATCCCCCTCCCCTTAACAACCCTCCCCAACAAGCTGCTGAAATCCTTCAACCAGCAGAAGAAAACCCCCAACAAGCTGCTGAAATTCAGCAACCAGCAGCTGAAACACCCCAATTGAGCACTGAAAACCCGCAACTTAATGAAGCTGAATCATCCACTCCCATCGTCCATATTCCCACCGATAATTTGGATGACAATACGCCCATTATTATGCTCAAAAGGAAAAGACAAGAGAAAGCTGCAACCCCACTAAAGAGAAGAACGAGGGCCTCAATTAAGGAAGCCGCTATTTCTGATAATCCCCCCACCCTGTGGAAAAATGCTTGTAAGAGAAAAACCACTATTTTTCCTGCCTCCTTACCTCAGCGATGAACAAGGACTTCTGCAGCAATTGAGGCCATCACCACAAATTCCCCACCTATCATCCTAAAATCCTGTACTTCGCCTAGCCCTGAACCCTCACCTTCCTCACCCTTGGGTACCGAAATGCAAAGCGTTCACGATTTTGTGACATCATTTTTTTCAAAAGATGCAACTGCTCCACAAGAACCAGTTGTTGATTTATCAAAAGTAGACACCCAAGACGATGTATGGCATGTGGTTGCTCCATAAGAACTAGCCACTGACTTAATAGGTGTTACACAAGAACCACCTGTTGGGAAACAAAAGGAAGACGTCCTAGATGTGGCTGTTACACAAGTACCAGCCACTGACTTAACAGGTGATACACAAGAACCACCTGTTGAGAATGCAAATGATGAAGTTGCCACTGAACAATGATCCTCCCATCCATTGGAACCTGCAACTGCTACAGAAGGCCCGATTACTTTAACCTCCCTTCAGGAAGAAAATGAGTTTTTGAAATCTGAAATTGAGGCTTATAAGAAAGAGTTAACAAGGGCAAGGGAAGCTTATGAAAAGGAACTTAATCTATACATGTTAGCTCAGGTAGCATCTGCAGCTGAAAAGAGTGCAGAAAATGATCGACACAATGAATACATGTGCACTGAATGTGGTGATCTCTATTCTTGAGCTGGTTATAAGATAATCAAAGTTCCATTGCCTGGATCCAGTCCGGTATCTCCTCCTGTTATAGTTAAAAAGGAGCACCCTACTATTACACAAGAACCAACAGGGCCTTCAAAGACCTTGGAGGAAGAAATAAAACCACCCTGGCCTACAGAGCAGAAACCATTACCAAAGTCTTTTAAGACTGCATGTACCTAGACTGAACCTTGATGTGTAAGCAATTCTCACACTCAGACCTCTAATTTTCAAGAGCTGAGGGACACATGGAAGACAGAGTATGATCTCTCACAAGGAAAGGAATTTCAGCAACAGAGGTCATTATGGCTCAACCATGCATATAGAAATTGGGAAGTTATTGAACAATCTCGTGCACAACACAAGGAAAATAAGAAGCTAAAAGCCAGACTGTCCCTTATCCTTGACTTGGTTCAAAGGTTACTTGCCACTAGGAAACCATCTTTTAACTATTCTATGTTTTTTAGAGAATGCTTAGCGTTCCTCCAAGTGAAAGCAATTAAAGATGGACGACCCCACCAGGTGTCTACACCTCAGCAGTTTATTGAGACCTTTGTAGAAGCATCGAATAGTGAGCAGAACTTGTTGTGTGAACTCTATCTTCACAATGAGGCTATGCCTAAAGATAGGAAGCTTAATTTAGTTCCTCTCATTGGTGATATTCAAATTAGAGCCTTCGTTTCTTTCTTGGCTAATCAGCTTACTTGGCAAAATTCTTTTATGTCAGCAACACGCAATGAGGAGAACTGTCTTCTCTGGATCCGAGCTGAGCCACAAAATGCCACTATTTTTATCGCTGAACATCAACGAATTCTATGAGAGCCAGGGATGACTGACCATATCAGGAAACTACAGGTAGCAGTCTTGGAGGACTGCCAACACTATGTCAAAACTAAGGGAACACTGGCCATATAAAGCAAATAATCTATTTTGGGAACACTGTCCTAAGGAGAGAAGGGAGTACCACCCCTTTAACCCTCTCAATATTCAGGCAACAATCTCACGAATACCTAATTATGCTAAATGTATTCGACAGTGTGCTGAGAAATGGATTGGTTATCACTTTCACTTCCCTCTTCTATGGCTACCAATACAACAATACAAGGCTCAAATCAAATTGACCAAAAAGGAGGAGCTTGCAGCATGGCAAAAAGTTCAGAGTGTCCAAGGGTTTAGAGACATGGTTGACAACACTTTCTATACTTATTGCATAAGTAATTTGCACTGTTCATCCCAGTATTCCGACTCAGATTCAGAGTAGAAGTTGCATGGGGACATGCAATCCTTTCAGTTGGGGGGGATGTTAGGACCCCATATTGTCTCTCTTTGACCTTATATTTTGTCATAATATTACCCTTTTCAACCCATATTTAAAAGTCCTTGCTAGTGTTTTGACTCAATCATTCTAAAGGTATATAGTGACTCTTCTCATTGCTATATGTTTAATTATTTAACAGATAATCATGTTATCTTTATAATTGATCTTTGAAGTTGACTAAGTTGCTGACAATTAAAGAATGATGTGCAGACTGCATTGTTGAAACTGCCTAAAGCTGGCAGGACTATCTTTTGCAGTTGCTGAAACAACAGGAACAACACGCAAATCTCGAAGCTGAAACAACAAGAACAATATGCAAATATCGAAGAGACAGTTGAGATTTGCGTACCAGATTTGACAACTACAAAGGAACCTGATCGATCACTAAGGAAGCTATTACATTGGTTGTAACGTTCATAATCTAAATTATTGTAACAACATTCTGTTGTCGGGGAACCGATTTCCCTATTTTTGTATAAAGGGTTGAACTAGAATCTATAATGTAAATCTTTTGTAATAGATGTCTACTCTATAAAGAAGAGACATCTACATTAGAAGGGGGGATGAACAAGCTGTAACACAAGGTTGTGGTTGAAGGAACGAGACTGAATCTTTTCTGTAATATGGTATATTGATGAATGAATAGAGTTTTGTTCTGAGTATCTCATCATAGTTTTTGTGTCCTAGGGAATCTTGTGAGAAGGACAGGGCCCACCTTCATCACAAGATTCACCCATTATCTTTCTGTTGTGTGTTAAGTGTGATTTCTGTTCATATGTTGTTAACAAGTACTGTTTCTGGATGTTATTTTAATTTTGCTGAAACTCTGTTTCTCTCTAAATCGATTGATGCTATTTCATGAGTGTCTCACCAGTGATTAGGTTTGCAGAGTGAATTGGTAAACTGGATAACAGAGGTAGGTGTTGAAGGTTCCTACTCTAGGGATAGGGTTATGATCCTTTGTTACAGAATAGCCATTGTTTTCTTTTGCAGATTTATTCTTTCTGATTAAATATTCATCTCTTATTAGATATCTGCAATAGAATATAGTTGTTGTAACACAGAGTGAATATTTAACAGGGTGTGATTTATTTATACTACAACTTTTAGTGCTATTAGAATTGAGTACATACAGTACGTAGTTGCCTTTGAAATAATCAAACTTTCGCAGGTTGAAAATTTATGTGGCACTCGACTGTTTAATTAGTAAGCAATTAAAGTGACCAAATTCTTTGTAGATTCAAACTGTTTATGTAATTTGCTAAAACAAAATACTTGAATCTACTCATCAGTGGAAACAATTAATCGATCAAGAAATCAGAACATAAACATGAGACAAGATTCAATCACATATGCTCAAAGATTTATCTAAGGGGAAAGATTTCTGATCAAAGCCCCTTCCTATATGTATATTGCATTAGATTAGAAAAATAGAGAAGAAATATAATGCTTTTTCAACCTGAACAATCTTTGCACAAGTATAATCTATCTCACTCTGCCTCACAAGATGACTCTGGGTAAGGCTTAGCCAATTTCGTTGCCTGCCAATCTCCTGTTGAAGTATTTTTATAAGATCCTTAAGGAGAGAGTGTCAAGCTCAACCAAGGACAAATTAACCAATTTAGCATTAAGAGAGGAAGAAGAAGGTGAAATAAGAGGAGGAGAAATAATTGTGAATGGGATTATCATCGAAATTAATATTAGGATTATAGAAGGGGCTAGAATTGGAGAGAGGATTGGAGTTGAGATTGGAATTAACACTAATGAAGGAACCTTATTTGCTAAAAAATCCTTTATTCTCATCCTTATGGTTCCTTAGAATGGGAATTGAGATAAGTAATTATTTTCTTGATACGTATATAAGGATTTCAATGATTGTGGTTGGAGCTCAAGTTAAATATTATGCAATCCAACTTTTATAGGATTACCTTGGTACAAGTCCAACTCCTAATTATAGATGATAATTTTGCCAAGTTAGGCATGTTATAGAAATTCTTTGTAGATTCAAACTGTTTATGTAATTTGCTAAAACAAAATACTTGAATCTACTCATCAGTGGAAACAATTAATCGATCAAGAAATCAGAACATAAACATGAGACAAGATTCAATCACATATGCTCAAAGATTTATCTAAGGGGATATATTTCTGATCAAAACCCCTTCCTATATGTATATTTGCATTAGATTATAAAAATATAGAAGAAATATAATGCTTTTTCAACCTGAACAATCTTTGCACAAGTATAATCTATCTCACTCTACCTCACAAGCTGACTATGTCCAAGGCTTAGCCAATTTCGTTGCCTGCCAATATCCTATTTCCTTGCGTTATTTATTTGGGAATTAACCACCTATTAATTAGGGAAATTCCCAATTATGATTATGCAATCCCTGTAGGCCCTTATATGACTACATGCACCACTTGCATAACTTGTAAAATTATACAATTGATAGTACACTGCCCTTGAACTCCAATATCAACTGGGAAACTCGAATTTCATGCATGCATGAGTTAATTATGGATGTTGTATTAGTTAACTGGTTGAACACTAAAGTTGCACCCCATTGCTAGACCTCCTACTAGTTCCTCCAATAGTTGGAACTAGTTTAACTGACATTAACTCAGGTTTAACTAAATTAAATTATTACAACTCAATTTAAACTCAACCTAGGATCCTAAAACTTAGGAACCACTCTACATGACCCAAGTTATGCCCTCAACTTGAATTAATTGAGCCAACTATGTGAAATTAACTTAGTTAACTCATTCTTGTTGTCTTGTGATGTGGAATTACAATTTTCTCCTAATTTAATTCAAGGGAAAATTAAATCAGGATTTTCTTATTGCCATTTTCAACACTCCCTCTCAACGAGAAAGGGATTATTAGATACCCCAATCCTGTCTATGTGGAACTCTAATTTTCCTCTTGACAATGCCTTTGTCAAAATATTTGCATCTTATTCCGTTGTTGGAATGTATTCCAACAACATGATCTACCTCTGCACATAGTCTTGTAGATGGTGATATCAAATATCAATATGCTTGGATTGATCATGAAAAATTGGATTTTCAGATAGTTTGACACAACTTTGATTTTCACATTAAATCATTGTGGGATCCATCATCTAACCAAATAACCCAACATGAATCTTCCTCATCTAGATAGCTTCACAAGATGCTTGACTAGCAAACATGTACTTTTCTTCTACTGAACTGAGTGAAATTTATCTCTACTTCCTGTTGTACCAAGCAACTGTGATTGACCCAATACTAAAGATGCCTCCTGATGTAATCTTCTTGTCGTATGGTCTACCTACCCAATCTACATCTATGAAGTCTTGAAACTTCACTTCCTTTGTCTTCCTATACCAAAGACCATACTAATTAGTGCCTCTGAGGTATCTCAACACATGTTTGGTTGCCTTCCAGTACATTTTGGTTGGCTTAACCTTTTCTTAACTAAGTTGGTTAACTACATAACACATGTTTGGTCGTATGTTCACCAAATACATAAGTGAACCCACAAGATTCCTATGAATAGTGGCCTCCACCTTCTTGCATGAAGTGGCATCCTCTTTCCTCCAACTACCTTCTAGAGGAGTGTCCATGGGTTTGCTATGCTTCATGTGGAACTTCTTCAGTATCTCATTGGCATACTTTCCCTGAGAGACAAATAGTTCCCCATATCCTTTCCTACTTCCAAACCATGGAAATAATGCATGAGTCTCATGCCATTCATCTCGATTTCTCTTGCAAGATCCTCTTTGAAATACTTGATCAACTTGTAATCACCAATTAAAATTAAATCATCAACATATAATAATATAATCAATAATTTTCCTTCAACAACAATATCGTAGAGATTTGCATCTGCTTCACTTTTGGTTTAGCCTGACCTGCTGAAATAGTTGTCGATCTTGGTGTACCAATCATGGGGTGCTTGTTTCGATCCATACAACGCTCACTTAAGTTTGCACACATGTGACTCTCCGTCAAAGGTATCAAATCCTTCCGGATGCTAAATGTACACATCCTCCTCAATCACTCAATTGAGGATTGTTATATTCACATCCATATGATGTATATTCCATCTCATCTACGATGCAAGTGATACAATTTATTGGATAGAAGAGTACATTTCTACTGGAGAAAAGGTATCCTCGTAATCAATTCCCTCCACCTAAGATAAACCCTTGGACACAAAAATGGCCTTGTGTTTCTTGATGCTTCCATATGTTGCGCTTCACCTTGTATATATACCTCAAACCTACCATTGACTTGTTCTTTAGTCTTGGGACAAATTCCCAAAAAATGTTTTTGACTATGGAATCATATTCCTCTACAATGGCATTAACCCATACTGGGTTTTGCACTTCTTCCATGAATAAGGATGGTTTTGTCTCAACTAGCTTACTCAGCAGAGCCATGTACCCAATGTAATGATTTGGTGACCTCCTTTGCTTGCGTTGTGATGTGGGTGCTCCCACATTCTCTCTAGCATCATGCAATAATCCGTCAGCTTCCTTGGTGCGCTTCCTTCCTTCTCTAGATGTCTCTGCATGAGTGGGTGCTTCTACTCTCTTTTGCTCTGCTTATGGCTTCTCCAAAACATCCTGAGGTTCTTCCTTTGGAGCCAAAAGCTACTCATCTGCATGAAATTGGAGATCCCTCTCAAGGGAACATCTCATGGCCTTCTCTTCATTGAACTTCACATCTATACGAAAAACTGTCATCCTATGAGATGGAAGGTACAATTGATATTTGTGAGGTGTATCAATGTACCCAAAAAATATGCCCAACTAAATTATCAGCTCTAGCTTTTTCCTTCCATCCTTGGAAACATGAAAATATATTGGTGAATCAAAGACCTTAAGTGTGACACATCTTCTTTCTTCCCTAAAAAATCTTCTTCTAGTGTACTCATCCCAAGAATTTGATGAGAACTCTTGTTCTACACATGGAAATTTGCGTTGCATGCTTCAACTCACAAGTGCAATGGTAGGCCTTGATCATGCAACATTTCCCATGTAGCTGCCACAATAATTATGTTCTTCCTCTTAGCCACCCCATTCTGTTGTGGGTTATGGGGTGCTATTAACTCTCGTTGAATGCCTTTTGATGCAAAAAATTTCTTGAACTCATTCGACACATATTCGTCACTGTTATCACTCCTAAGAGCCTTCACCTTCTTGCTAATTTTTTTCTCAACAAGTGCTTTAAATTCACAAAATTTGGAGAATGTTTGTTTTTCTTCTACATGAAGAAAATCCAACACTTACGTGAGAAATCATCTTCAAATATAACATGATACATGTGCTTGGCCATGGAGGCTATCGAGAAAGGTCCACACACATCTGAGTGAACTCTTTCAAGGAATTCTTGCTCTCTACTATCCTTATTATGAAATGTGGCTTTGGTGTACTTCCCTAGTGTACACCCTTTGCATGTATCTTGTTGCTCTAGTGTACCCTTGGGATGTCCTTTAGAAATATGATGCATGATCTCCAAGGCACCATGGTGCAAATGGCCAAGTATCCTATGCCATAATTCACCAATGTCTTAGATCCGCACCTTCTCTGCTTTTGTGCTCAAAGAAGCACAATCTTCTACATCCAATTTGTAGAGGTTCTTCACCCGAACCCCGATCTAATTCATTTTTCCTGTGGTGATATGTTTAAAGAAATCCTTTCCTATGCTAAATATCACATCATAGCCACAATATTCTAACATAGAAACCGAAACTAAATTATTCTTCAGACTTGGAACATACATGACATCTTTTAATGTGACAAGAGAACCAGACTCCCTTTGAAAATTAATTTTACTGATACTGGTCACACTATACCTTCCATCATATCCCATCTCAATGTGCATCTAGAGGTCCTTCATTATGGGAATTTTGAGGTCTAAAATGGGCCTCCTAAGAAAAATGCACAACCAAAATAAGCTTTATAAGAACCAATAAAATTCAAGATGATGATTTCAACCATGGGGATGATTCACCATTTTTGGAGTAAAAAAGTAAAAAGATTAAAAAATAATAAAATAATAAAACAACCTTTTCAGCTCGTATTTTCAACTTATATCCCTAAGGTTTTACTCAAATTTTGAGCGGGAGTACTTGTTGGATGCAAAATTTAATTTCTCATCCAAGGAGTACCCATATTGCATACTTTTGATGGACCCTGCTACAAGAAAAATGAGGAATACATGAACAAACGTGATTGCAATCACATTTTGCTTGTATTTCTCATTTTTCATGTAGCAAGGTTCATAGAACATATGCAACATGGGTACTCCTTGGATGAATAATCAAATTCTGCATCCAACGAGTGTTGCCACTTGAAATTTGAGTAAAACCATAGGGAGATAAGTTGAAAATACGAGTTGAAAAAATAGTTTTTTCCTTTTTCCCTCTAAAATTTGATGATGTAATCTAATCTTATTTTACTATTTCCACTATTATTTTATAATTTCCTTAGGTTGCCCACTTTAGACCTCAAAACTCCCTAATGTCTCCTCTAAGTCACTAAAAAATTCTTTGTTTCCCGTCATATGGAATGAGTCTCCACTAGCCAAATACCACACACTACCCATCATAGATGTCACCATGCATGAAATGAGTGTGAAATCCAACTCGAATTGTGAAGCTAGAGCTTCACTTATCACTCCTTCTTAGGGATTCTTGTTGGCCTTCTTGTGTGGGCACTTCGTGGCATAGTGTCCCATCTCATGATAGTGAAAACATTTAATCTTCGATAAATCTTTCTTCTTGCCCTCTTGACCAGAATCTCCTTTGGATTGGGATTTCTTCCCTTTCCCTTTCTTTACCTTTCCAACTAAGGCATAGTTCTCCTCATCATCATGCTTGGATGAGGTTCCATCTTTGGAGTTCCACCTTATCTCTCCTTGCACCAAGTTAAACCACAATCACTCCCAATTTGGTAGTTTCTCCCTCCCATTGACCGAATCATGGTAGTTGTGTCAGCTCTTGGGAAAGCATAGAAGTTATATGCTTACCAGATCACCTTCAACAACTGTAATAACATCACTCCCAAGTTCATCCCGACATTGGGTGAATCTACTCATTCCTTGTGGTATTGTGTCACCATTCTCCATCTTGATCTTTCGAAGCTTGTCCTTCAATTCCAGCTTCCTGTGGTCACTGTTGTTCTGAAACAAGTCTATCAAGGCTTGCCACATTGCATAAGGGGTATACATCTCATGGAGATTCGAGACAATATGATCTCGAACTCCTTATAGTATGATCCTCCTCACCTTTACCACACATTCCTTCCACTCTTCCAAATCTTGAGCATCAATTGTTAGAGGCTCAAGAATATCATTATCTATGAATTCCTTTAGCCCATTATCTTCCAACACGGCCTCCATCCTACCCTTCCAATCAATATAATTCAAGTTACCCTCAAGGGCATACTTGAGTCTCAATCCATAGAAAGAAATACTGTTGGCTCTGAAGAATGATACTTCAAATTTGATTTACCAGTAAATACAAACTTGAATTATTCTCTATTATTGTGATTCCTACTATGACCATGTAGAAATACCTTGTAGATTCAAGATGTTTATGTAATTTTCTAAAACAAACGACTTGAATCTACTCTACTCATTAGCAGAAAAAATTAATTGATTATGGAATCAATACATAAATAGGAGGCAAGATTCAATCACGTATGCTTAGAGATTTATCTAAGGGGAAATCTTATTGCACAAAACCCCTTCTTGTTTTTATATTGCATTATATTAGAAAAATAGAGAAGAAATACAATGCTTGTTCAACCTGAACAATTTATGCACAAGTATAATTTATCTCACTCTACCTCACAAGATGACTTTGGCCAATACTTAGCCAATACTACTCCCTACCAATTTCCTATTTCCTTGCATTGTTTCCTTGGGAATTATCCCCCTATTAATTAGGGAAATTCCCAATTATAATTGCGCAATCCCCATAGGCCCTTCTCTGAATGAATGCACCACCTATACAACTCGGAAAATTATGCAACTGGTAGTACAATTCCATTGAACTCCAATCTCAACCACGTAACTTTATTTCATGCATGCATGAATTAATTATGAGTGATTTATCAGTTAACTAGTTGAACATTGAAGTTGCACCCCACTGCTAGACCTCATACTATTTCCTCCATTAGTTGGAACTAGTTTAACTGAAATTAACTCAATTTAATTGAATTAAATTATTACAACTCAAATTAAACTCAATCTAGGCTCCTAAAATTTAGGAACCACTCTACATGACTCAAGTAAGGCCCTCAACTCGAATTAACTGAGAAAACTAAGTGAAATTAACTCAGTTAACTCATATTAATTGAGAAAACTAAGTGAAATTAACATAGTTAACTCATTCTTGTTGTCTTGTGATGTGGAATTACAATTTTCTCCTAATTTAATTCAAGGGAAAATTAAATCAGGATTTTCTTGTTGCCATTTTCAATACTTGCAATTACCTCATTCCTAAATCTAATAATGTATTGTTGACTAAAATAATTTATTCACAAACTTTTTGATGGATTGATAACCCACTAATTTGTGCAAGCTTGTTCTTACATATCCAAGTGCGAAATATTTATAATGAAATGAAAAAATTATAGTGGTTGCTAGAGTTTTCATGTGGGACCCTTGCAACATAAGTATAGGTCCGCATGGACCCTCTCATTCCTTTCAAATCACTCACACCATGGAGACAATCAAGCTTCTCTTTATGACTAGAAAAAGTGTTTGTGAGAGGTAGGTGCACATTTATAGTCCCCTCCCTCTTGATGAACAATGGAAAAATGCTTACTATTACACTAATCATCTCTCAGACTCATACCTTAAACCAACATATTTTGAATGCGACTAGCGTAATGTTTGTAATAATATTCTAGTTAATAGTTAGGGTTATGCCCCAAGTAATCACGATAAGCCCTAACTAATAAATTCTATCTAAGTCACTATAATATTGTATTTGCAATTTGACATTGTTTTTCAATGTTGATGGAAAAAATGATTTCAATGTTGTATTTGTTTAGAAATTGTTAAAACTTACACTTGTTTTCTTCCAATTTGACAAAAGTTAGAATTGCAATGATATTTTTACAATGTCATCATTCTGACATTAGGACATTGTAACTCCAACATATATGTGATTAGACCAAATGACAATTAACAATGTTGATATAATCAATAAAAAACTAACTTTATTAAGTTTGACTATGTCAAATTGTTTCTAGTGCTTCAACATCTTTAAAAATTATATGTATTGAAACCTGAGAGTCATGGAAATGATTATATAAGACACATTATGCTTAATTTTCTCATTTTTAAACATATATAATAACTTTTGTCTATCTACCTTCGATGCCCATTTTTCTCCATAAAATTTGGATTTTCTCTACATAATCCCAATTCTCTTCAATAAACAAATTTTCAATTATATATGTGTGGATTGTTTTAGACATTCTAATATTTTACCAATAATATTGCTACAGTGAATTGTTTATATAGATTAAAAAATTCAAATAAATGAGAAAATTTGAGGACCGTGACTTACAAAAAAAAATGCAAGGGATCACAAATGAGAATAATTAAAAATTAATCAACTAGAAAAGACTATCATGGGTTTGGTCAATTTGAAAGTGGGATAAACCAATATCATTTTATAGTGTGTTATTCAATATATGTTTTTATTATCACCATAAAACTCCTATCATTTTAATATTTTACACACACGCACACGTACAAGGGGTATCTTATTCTTTGTAGTTACAAATACAAAACATCTTAGGTTTTAATTTCCTAAAGATGTGAAAAATTGTAGTAGAAATATTAGTGAAAAAACTAATGGACATGGAATAGATTTATATGAAGTTAATGCCATAGAAGAAAACGATATTGATATAATTGAGGATGACAGGATAAATAGATTCATCCATGAACCTTTACTGTAATGGATTATAACTTTCATATTATTCATAGTATACCTCTTATTAATAAGGCATGAAAATCCTTATATGAGAATAAATCTTCTCTTTTTTGTATTGATGTCTATGAATTTGAACATATAGAATGGTTTTCCAAACACATGTATCACATAGATCCTAAGGTATGCAATATAATTCTTCATACATCAATAACATTTTTTTTTCTATTTTTAGTGTTAATTATTAAAGGATGCAATATTAATGAATATTCATTACAGTTTTAAAATAAATAAATTTGTATTGTTAGGTGATTTTCTACTACCACTAGTAAATACTTTACTTCTTACATATTGGGAATTGTATGTTATTATGAAAGATACGATTATGGAATATCAAGCCATTGATGTGTGTCCTAATGATCATATTATCTATTATGCACAACATTCAATAAAGTTGGAATGTCCTTAATGTGGAATTTGTATATATTGAAGCAACTAAGTAACAAATAAGATTTTGGATTGTAGATTACTGTGGTGTGGTTCTTTACAAGACTCTTCATCTTATTATCATACTTCCACATTTTGAACAATTGTTCAAGTGCGAAAATAAATCATAGTTTATGGATTTCCATTCATAAAAGAGAAGTGAAGATGTTGTTATGCGAATGCTTATAGATGGTTTTTCTTTAGGGACTTCGAAGAAAAGTGACCAATTTTTAAAGAAGAACCTTGTGTTAGGCTCTCATTAGTGGTTGATGGTGTCAATGCATTTGGAGATCTCATATCTACTTATTGATTGTGGCCTACTTTTGTTATAAACAATAACCTTCCAACTTGTATGTCAATTAAAAGGGAGCACACAATGTTGGCAATCATAATTCTATATATTTGTTTACAATAATGTTTTCAACATAATATTTCATGTATCTTTCTTTTTACATAATTTCTTATATGTACAAGGTAATGAATATGTGTATTTAAAAATAATTAGGTAGTTACCAAGTTAAATATATGCATTCATATATGGAACCTCTTATTGTTGGACCTCAAAAGTTATAGCTTGGGATCACTGTGTATGAAATATATAAAACAAGAGAGAAAAAACAATTTCAATTCCATGGAATAATTATATGAAAAAGAATGGGTCCTAGCAAAAAAAAGGCTAAATCGGCGGAGCTTCAGGAGATTGATCATCAAATTCGGGTTTTTTCGGACAAGCAGAGGAAGGTTTTGGATCTTTTTAGTCTAAGGTATATATTTCCCACCTTGAATATGAGAGATGATGCCTTTTATATTCTAGGCAATTTGATTGGCATTTAAAAAGCAGATCCATTTAGCTCGAGCTGAGGGACAATAATACTAAATTATTTTAGGTCTTCACAAAAGGACATAAAATGTGTAATACCATTTGGTCCCCGAGGGATCATGAGGGTCGGGAGGCCTCCTCTTTTTCCTTGTTAGATCATATGGGAAAACGTCACTTTGAACATCCTTTTAAGTCTCAGGAAGAAGCTACAATTGTTGAAATCATTTGCATTTCTCTTCCCTTTCCTCTTTCATCAATGATGATGGGAACATGTATCTCATGGCTGAGGTATTTGAATATGAATTGAAGAAATTCCTCCATAGTTTCCAAAAGGACAAAATTCTTGGTCTAGATGGATAGGATGTGGAATTTGTGCTAAGTTTATATGATTCTTTGGGTTATTATCTTATGGCGATGGTTGAAGAGCTCAAAGGGAATGTAGAATTCTCCCTATTTTAATTCTCCTTTCATTTCTCTGATTCCAAAGCTACATAATCCCACCTCTTTTGAATATTTTTTCCTTATCTCTTTATGCAACATGATTTATAAAATCATTGCCAATTTTTTTCCCCTGAGGCTCAAGCCCATTCCTTTAGCCTCCGCATCAAAAGGGTAGACAAATTCATGAGGCCATTGGGGTTGTACAAGAAGGCCTTCATACTCTGAAATCTATGAATTTGAAAGGGTTGGTATTTAAAATAGATTTATCAAAAGCATATGACAAAGTAATTTGGATATATCCAGGCTCCTTTTAACGCATGTGGGATTTTGATCCAAGTGGATATTGGTGGCCACCCGCTAATTCGACTTGGATCCCCTCTAGTGCTTCGTGCAGTTTTTTTCA
>APFE031524916.1:61366-92268 GCA_000404065.3 Pinus taeda
GTATTATTTCCGCTGCATCTTTGTGTATATGGTTATCTCTGTATTTTATTGCGTTCCTGTTTAAATCTGGATCAGATTTGGTCTTGATTTTATAACATGGGACATGAGTTGTATTCATAATGTATATTTTATTGTTCTGATAAATTGTGTGGCCTCTCCTTTCTTCCATACCAAAATAGGTCTTCGACAATGTTGTCTTCTTTATCCATCACTCTTCCTACCACAAAGCCATCATTTAATTTCTTGAAATGGATCTAAAAGGTTTTAGACCTGAATTCTCCAAATTGGGACCCATTGGTAAAAAATAGCCCTACAAGCTAATTCTTCCAATTTTTCATTCTAAAAGAATCAAGATGGATGAAAAATAATATAATGATCTGACCTAGATCAACTATAGAAAGTGATTTAGTTGTATACTTTTCTTAACTTTATTCCTATTCAAATACATGTGTTTCTAATATTATTTATTGAATGACTTTTTAATCTAGAAGTCTGAGAAATATATTTGGTATTGTGTCTAATAGTTAAACATTTTATCCTATCTTGGATAGGTAGAGTAAAATTACAATCTACATTTTGATTAAAAGAACTTAGCATTTCACATTACATATTTACATTCTCATATCCAAACCATTATCGATTATTGGGTTAAAATATGGATGGGTTTCTTATCCCAAACAATGTGAGTTTTAATTAGGACTTCACATTATGAAGAACCCCTAATTTTGAGAAGGGCAGTTTTCCCATGTCAACACTTGTGTGGCAGTGTACCACCTGTTTATAGGGAACAAAATTTCCATGGTTATTTTATCATTTAATTTAAAATTTCATCACTACATTTATATATACGTATTTTTTTATTTGTGATACAGAATGGAACATGATAAAAAATGAATAATAAGAAAAATTATTATTTCGTAGACAAAAAATGATACCTTTTAAGTAGAATGGTCTTCTTTATGCATACAGAATAGGGACATTATGTTTGAACATGTCTCCCTTTTTGTTAGCCAAAAGGGATAGCTCAATTGGTCGAGTTCTCGTTACTAAGTACCTTTCCAAATGGGAGGTCATGGGGTCAAAACTCCTCAATGCCCTTGGGGTTAGGCCTACCTAGATAACCTGGATGGTAGATCCCTTCAGGTGGATCTGCGCAAATTATTACCCATGGATGTAGCATCCACTCAGTGATTGTGAACCACAGTTGAAAAAAATGTCTCCCTTTTATTATTATTATTATTATTATTATTATTTATTATTATTATTATTATTATTATATATAATATATATATATATATATATAGCCCTGAGGGTTAGCTTAGTTAGTCGAGTCCCCATTGTTAAAGTACCTTTGATTGAGAGCTTTACAAGTTCAATTCTCTTGACACTCTTAAGGTAGGCTTCATTGTTAAGCCGCCAGGAAGTGAACATTTTAGTAGTAGATATGCCCAGTACAAATATTCATGAACGTAGTGGTCACAGATCTCTGGGATAGTTGAATCACATATAATATATATATTATATATATATATATATATATATTTATATATATAAGTCAACTAATTAATTATTAAATTGTTATTGATTCATTCTACTTCTACTTCTCTTAGTTTCCATGCCCTTTCTTGCAATTTAATTAGATAGTGGTCCATTATCCTCTCGGTTTGGGAGTGATGCTATCAAAATGTGACCTTGGGTTGTATGTTCAATAAGAAATTCTCTACCTTATTGTACTTTCTAACAATGGTCACTTATCAAAATGAAGAAGGTTATGGAAGTTGGGAAATAATATTGTGTTGATAGGATTATAGAGGCTTTATACTAAGGGAGTGTATCTCTGGAAATTGCAGAAGCCTAAGGTACAAAGATTCTATGCCATACATTACCAACGCATATATGTGTGTTCTTTCATGAAGCAACACTTCTATTTCAAGTGTGGAACTAAAATAGAAAGATATCAAGTAATCTAGTGCCTGACAAGGCTTCTACCTTGAGTGTGAAACTTGAAGTAAGGAAAAAAATCATTATAGGACCCTATTTCATTATAAGCTTTCTTAAAAATAGTTTTATTCTCTTACTCTTTTCTTTCCAACAATTTTTTGAACTATTCCAAGCAATTCCATCTCTTGTGGAACAAAATTCCCAACTTGAAGGTCTTAACTAAAAACAACCTAGCAAGTGCTTATAATTTCTCCTTCCTTAAGCTCCAAAGACATTTCCATTTCGTTATACACATAGTCAATGATCCTTGGGATGTCTTTTCTTGGTCATTTTCTTCCAATAAAGGACTTCCAAAGTTTATTTTTTTATTTTTTATTTTTATTAATGATTGTATCATCATCAATTTTAGAAATTGATGCCCAACAATCTATTAGTTGCAATCGATTTTTTTATGCATCCAACTTACAAAATAGAAGAAGATATAGATCAATGAATTCAAAATTAGCCTCTTCGAGGTGGGAAACCTCCTTTACATTACACAAATGAACAATTATTGGATGATTCAAATGATAAGCCTCCTTTCTATATATAGGAGTCTAAGGGGTCATAATATAATCAGAGGCGACATAATAATAGTAATGTAAGGGCACAACAATAATAATATTGGGCTTCTATGGGGCACAATAATAACAATATGGGGACTACATGGGCACAGCAATAACAAAGGAGGTTGCACTAATAATAATAGGGGTTAACACTAGTAGTATAGGGACCTAACATGCCCCTCCTCCAAAAAAGTGTTGTCCTCAATGCTTGAGTAGTTGTCAATGATTTTGTATAAAATTTTCATGCTCCTATGTGGAATCTTCAGCGGGTAAGTTCTTCCACTTGATGAGATACTCTAAAGTTGATCGATTTCGTATCTGGAAATTTCTTGATTCCATGACTACTTTAGGTTCCAATATGATTTTTCCTTCCTCATCAAGTTTCGACAATATTGTTTGAATTGGGAGCTTGTCAACTATAACCTTGTTTAAGCATGAAACATGGAGAACTGGGTGCACTGGGGAAGATGCAGGAAGCTCCAATTTGTATTCCATAGTACCAATCTTTTGCAACACCTTGTAAGGACCATAGTACTTTGGTGATAATTTCTTATCCTTCTTAGCTTGCTTGAGGGACATTCATTTGTATGGATGTAGCCGTAAAAATACCTAGTTGCCTACATCAAAACTTATTTCACTATGATGTTGATCCGTCTTTTGTCTCATTTGATTTTGCACCAAAGTGAGGTTATCCTTTAAGAGTTGGAGAAATTATTGTTGATGCTCGATGTAATATTCCATTTCCTGAACCTTAGAATGATTGTACAAGACTTTTTGGGGATCTATATAAATAGATGATTTTGTTGTTTGAACCTCTAGTGAACATAATTGTGAAATTACGCCCTTTTGTTCTTTCCTTAGAATATTTGTCATGCCATTAGAGTTGATTATCTTTCCTATTTTCCTTGCGATACCCTTAATTCAACTTCCTTTCCTTCCCAAAAAAAATTCAAGAAAAGTTCTTGAAAATTAAAAGCTATCATACCAACAAATTGTAACCATTGGACTCCTAGTACAACATCAACACTACCCATTGGAATGGAAAACATTGAAATATTCAAAACATATTCTCACATGGATAGCTTGATATTATGGCACTTTCTAGAACAATTTATGGTTCCTCCATTTTCAACCATCACTTGACACTCTGGTGTTTGATATAGGAATAAATCCAATTCCTTGGCTATCTTACAATGGGTACTAGCTGAATCAATCAACACTATTACCTTTTTCTTCTTGATATGTCCTTCTATCTTGAGAGTTTGAGGAGTGGTATTTCCTATCAATGTATTACAAGATATGGTCGGATTCATTTCTTCTTTTTCTCGAGTTGTTTCCTGGTGTATATCCTCTTCTTTTGGCATTTCTTGTTCCTTTTCTTCCACCTCTTCCCAATCTGTGTAAATTAATTTCTTCTTAGCACACTTATGACCTTTAGTGTATTTTCTATCACA
Source organism: Pinus taeda (assembly GCA_000404065.3). Classification (NCBI taxonomy): domain Eukaryota; kingdom Viridiplantae; phylum Streptophyta; class Pinopsida; order Pinales; family Pinaceae; genus Pinus; species Pinus taeda. The sequence continues at coordinate 65,367 of APFE031524916.1, forward strand.
ACCGTAACAAAACCCTTTTTCTATTTTTTCTTCCAATTGTTGTGGTGTCAACCTTGTAGGTTGTGGAAGGCTAGGAGTGACAACACTTCCATATATATAGTTGTGAGTAGTAGGATTCCTTGTTGCCATAATTTTTCTTTCAAATTTTCTTGCCAAACTGAATGCCTTCTCTAATGAAAAAGGTTCCCAAAGATGAACCTCATGTTGGATGTTATCCTTTAAAGTCCCTAGGAAGACATCAATCCTATGATCCTATGGAATATCATTTACTCTTATATTCAATTTTTGGAAGTCCTCAATGTAATCTGCCATTGAATCCTTTTGTTTGAGATTTATCAATTGGCTAAAGAAGGTGTTTCTCTTTGTATCTTCATAATGTGCTATCATTTCCTCCATAACAATTGACGACATGGAAAGTGGTTTTCAAGAACAAATCCATCTATATTATACAAACAGATTGGGTTCTAAATATAATGATGCAATACCTACCTTTTGTGAGGGTTGCACATTGAGAACATCAAAATATTGCTCCATTTGTAGTATCCAAGTTACTAGATCCTTGCCATCAAATTTCCTCATATCTATCTTTGGAATGTGGTTATTATTAAACCCCACATTGGAGTCTCTAAAATTGTAATTTATATTCCTTTTGTATTCATCATGATTTTCATGTATTGCCTTGTCACCACTGGGACACCTTTCTTATAGCAACTTTGCCAAACCTTCCTTAAACCCCTCTATCTTGACATTCATCATTGCTTCCATGTCCTCTTTTAAACCATCATTAAAAAATCCCATGTCCCATTTTATACCATCTATATTAACATTCATCATGGCTTCCAATTCATTTTTTGGTACTTTTTGCGAGAGGGAAATTTGTTGCACTTGGTCTCACAATTTTGATATATGATGTTGCATTTCTTCCTTTTCTTCATGTGTCATAGTATAGATTGCAGGTTTCTTACTAGTTATTTCCATTTTCTTTCTTCAAGGCATCGATTAATGATAATTATGTTTCACTATGCCTTTTGAATCACTTCAAACTAATTTTTTAAACAAAACTTATGCAAAACTTTAAAAAGACTACACACCTTTTTTTCGCTTTATAGGAGCTCGATATTAAATCTATTGTATCTATGTAATTTTAGATCTCTAAGGTCTGAAATTTTGTCCTATGGTAACCCTGTGAGTGCTCTTTCCAACCCCACAAGTCTAATCGAGATTTAATTCTCCAAGAAAGAGATGCCCAATCTCCCACGATGACCTGATTATAGAATGATTTAATAGATCGAACTTGTACCAAGTGCCACACGTCACTGTTTCAACCTGGCCTTGAAAATGATATCCAACAAACTAAAGTTCATATTGTTTCTGTCAAGTTTTACAAAATTTGAATATGATGCTAAAAGATAAATTTATGACGATTTTTCCAAGGTCAAACGTTTGAGATGTAATTTTGGAGCTTGCAAAAGCCCTAACTTACTTGGATCATATATCCGAAAATATAGCGAACCAATATCTAAAATTTGGACACGAAGTTCATCAAGATTTCGAATCAAATGGGTTTTAGTTTTAGCTTTTGAAGCTTCGTAGAAAAAAAGTTAGAGCGAAAATTGCACGATGACCTGTTTGAAGTAGTGAAACCCTAGATTCCAAGGCTCTGATTCCAAATGTTATGCAATCAACTTACAAAATAGAAGAGGAAATAGATCAATGACTTCAAAATTATCCTCTTTGAGGGGGAAACCTCATTTAAATTACACAAATGAACAATTCTTGGATGATTCAATTGAAAAAACCTCTTTTCTATATATAGGAGTCTAAGGGGTCACAATATAATCAGAGCTAACATAACAATAGTAATGTAAGAGCACAACAATAATAATATTGGGCTTCTATAGGCACAATAATAACAATATGGGGACTACATAGGCACAACAATAAAAATAAGTGGCTTGCACTAATAACAATAAGGGTTAACACTAGTAGTATAGGGACCTAACATATTTTTATATAATTGTTTGTTCTTTTGTTTTATTTCCATAATGGCAATAAAAGCTCATCTCATTCTTCATGAAAAGAAAAAAATATTTGGTCATTTTGAGAATTAAAACCTATTGATATAGAGTGGAACAAAATAGTAGCTAAACAATAAAAAAAGTTATTATTTTATTGTCAAAATATGACATCTTTTAGAAGGCCTTTTTTAATAGATGCCCATTTATTTATTTTTTACTTGAATTTTGTTTCTTTTTTGAATTTTTTTTATTAAATTTTATTATAATTAATAAAAAAATTATCTTTGTTTTTACTTTATTTTCGAAGAAAAATTCATAGTTTTATTCAACATGAAAACTAGGGATAAAATTACATTTTGTAGATGCCCAAACACATTTCAACCAAACCCATCCTTGTGGTGCCCTCTATGAAGAAAACTATATGAAAAAATAATCAATAATTTTTTCAATGTTTAAGTATGATAAAAATCATCTAATTTCCCCTTTTTTCCTTTATTTGTTTCCACCTTTTGCCAAATGCCTTGGTTGGGGGTGGTTGTTATTATTGCCATCTAATTTCCATCTATTTGTGTGGGAACTTCTTTTTTAGAGTTTGAGCTTTCAAATACATGTGATATTTTTATGCTTTAATCTTTTTCTATGGGTGATTCATGTTTCTTTTGATCTGAAACTATGATCTCTTTTGATTCCACCCTCCTTTGGGTGTCTTCCTTTGGTCCAATTATGTCCTCTTCACCACCATTGGCTTTACTATATGTTTCTAGGTTCAGGAGTTACTCTTCAAGCTCTTCTTCTTCATCTTTTGTGTTGTTTGGGATCTTCCATCCCCTCTGCTTTGGGCCTTGCCTCTTTTTCGTTTTTGATGTCTTTTTTGCTTGAGGATAATAATTTTGTAGATTTCATGTTTGGAAACAATATTGGCATCTGAAAGTCATTTTCTATGTTTTAAAAGAATGCGATCAGGGAGACCCTTGCTAAGGTTAATCTCAACACATATCCTGGCAAAAGTAAAGATACATTTTGATGTTGTATTTGAGCCTATTTTTCTAAATTTCCAAGGATATTTTGGATATCCTCCAAGATCTAATGATGCTAGAAAGGGAGGGGAAGGTCTGGTAAGTTTAACGATACTGGAATTTTGGTTACCACCATGTTTGTTGCATCAAAACCTGGGAACCATGGGTTGACAAAGAGCCTGGCTCTACCCTAGAACCATGGTCCTCCATTAAGAACTTTGTCCCTTTCTTGTTGTGTCTCAAAATGGACTATGAAAAATCCTTTTAAGCATAAATAGAGATTACACTTTGTTTCCCAGGAAGAGTATACCCAATCATATAAATCTTCTAGAATCATCCAAAAACCATTAAACCCACAAATTAATGTCATGGTTTGAAGATTAGAAAAAACGTATTTTACCTATGGGGATATTACCTCCATAGTCAAAATCTTGTTCATTTTCTCAACTATGTAAGGTCTTGGAAAAATTTGAGGCTGTTATGTTGGAGCAATTATCTTCCCTTTGAGTGTGTCCTTAAATGATATGGATCCATTAGGGTTTTTGGTATATGTGTTAAGGTTTCCATGGGCTGAAGACCCTCCCCTCATTCTAAAACTTAGAGTGATGGTTGAGTCCTTTCGCACTCCAAAATCTTCCAAATGATGTGTATTTTGTCACAATTTTCCTTCATATTTGAGAATTTAAAATGTTGTTGGTATACAAATATGGGTTTGGATGGCTTGTTTCAGATTTTCCACAACATCCCATCACCTTGTCTAGAAAATTGAGGATTTTCTGTTCATATTTTTTATGAAAATATGAATTTTTTTATTCTTTGTTGTCTCGTCACTAGATATGTCATATTTGAGGATCTTTCGGTAAGACCTAAGGGGATCTGGGTGTTGAAAAAAACCTAGTGATCAACGTCAATGTGCACAGGATGGCCAAATCCTGTATCCCTATTAAACAATTACACCATATATGGATGTGATCGGCCCCCGTTACAAAATGTTTCAACTAAATCAAGGGGCATAACGAGATCTAAACCCCATAGCCTCTCTTCCATGTCCATTGTTGTAAAAAGAAAAGAAATGTGCCTCCATGTTACAACAGACTTTGCTACCCCTTCGACTGGATCTAACAAAAAAGAGAAGAGAGATGAACTTGACAACACAAATATTCGAAGAGAAGAATATATCGAACCAGATCCACACTTAAGGGCTCAGATCAATTAAGATGCAAGTCATCGAGATTGTTACTATCATGGGTCATATGGTCCAGCTGGAAGTCTGCATCCTCGACAAGGTAGTTCTTACAAACAAAAATCTTATCCAAGATTGCATTTGTGCCAACCAGATCTGCTCCATCTATTTGGAAAAGGCTTAGATCTCCAAAATAGAGGATGCCATAAGAATCAAGTCCAGATTGAAAACAAAAACCCTAGCCATCCTACGCTCAATCCTCTCTTTTCTTTCTCAAATTCTTATTTTTTTAATACATTTGTGATATTTTTAATTTTTTGCTATATTTTTTAATATTGCAAAGAAAAAATTAAGTTCTTTAATTTCACACACACACACACACACACATATATATTAAAGGTGTAGTCTAACTTATAGACAAAATGGCCTTTTTCACGACCATTTTTCTGGTTAATTTTAATAAAATTCCAACAGGAAATTTTAAAAAATTGAGTTTAAAGTGTTTTATCTGCATAAATTGAGTGCCACGGGGGTTTTCAAGGGTGTTGAATCCATTTATGCTCTCAAAAATTTATTTTAAACAACAAAAATCTTGAAATTGTATTGTCAGATTTTGGTGAATTCCAGTTAAAAAAGGTTATTTCGTCTATAAGTTACACTATGCCTATATTAAATTATTATCTTTAATAAAATTATTGATGTGTTGTGTTGGTTGTTGTTTTTTTTTTTTTTTTTTTTTAGGTAGATCAAAGTTTATTTCTTTTTATATAGATTTTTTTAATTATTGTTTCTTTATATTTTATGATGTTGATGATAGATCGATCAATCTAGGTGTGGTTCTGACATTGAACCCTACCACTAGCCATCATTAACCACCAAGTCCGTAGGCACTTGTTAAAACTTACATATGATCATCGAGTGCTAAATCGACAATGGAGATAGATTGAAGGGACCCCTTCATGATTTATTCTTAACGAATAGTGGGGGTGCAATTGGAATTATTTCCAACCCTCTCATATTTGATCGACAACTAACAATAATTGAGAGGCCCCTCTTCCCAAAATTCAAAACCACCGTTCCAGATGTTATATAAGATTTACGATTGTGGACAAAAGTATCTCCCCTTGGTTTTGTGGCTAGCGAGAACAACAAAGATACAAGGAATACAATGCTTTCCTTAAAGTAAATAGATGACAGAATGAAGCCTACCTAGAATCGGTTGCGGGCTTCGTTCCTTCTTTAGCTTGAATGCTCCAATTCCAACTATGATTGCCAAAAGTAAACCTGCGCAGTCAAATAACACAAGCCAAGAAACTACGATATACATGCAATATAATCTATATACTCTATTCAATAGATCAACATGGTATTTAAATATATGAAATAACAACATCACATATAGGAAAGCAGATAATTATCTGCATTAATATAAATGGAAGGAGTTTACAACCATAAATAGGTGTTGATCTTGTGGAAGATCTCCTCTAAGGCTTACTTGTCCTTTCCTTGTCACAGTGTCCGCCTCTAATCACCCTAAATGCAAGAAATGAAACCTCTCACCATAGCATCATAAGGGTAGAATCACTCTCCAAAATCCAACCCCTTGCATATGGAAGGTTGTAAATATATAGAGGAGTGCGGTAAGTAGGGAGCTCTTATCCAATTACCAATCTAAGGTTTTAGATCCACCTTTGATGGAAGGATGTGATCAAAGGATAAGGGATGAAAACTCCAAACTACGGTAGGATAGGATTTGGATGTTTTATCTGAGGTAAATGGTTGTAACAAATTTGGAAGCTTCTAGAATAGGAGGCTTCTTTTTCCTGAATTTCTAGAACCAACACAAGTGAAAAGGGGAGAAACTTGTAGGTGATCAACATAGGCCACAATGGAGAAACTTGTAGGTGAACACTGTCCAGGAAGAGGCCAGGGTGCGTTGGTCCTAAAAATGGCTCAGATGATGTAATTTCAAGCAAAAACTCTGGGGAATGAAAGAGGCATGCTTAGGGCTTTTTCAATGATGATGACAATGGGGAATATGATATTGGTTAATCCCATTAGTAGTCCTATTGATCGGATGTGATAAATATAGCCTATAACAAAGAGCCCCTAAAGCACAAAGTCAGAAATGATTGTAGAAATTTCCAAAATCGATCAACTAGCTCTGGTACCATATAGAAATTTTGCAAATTATCTGAAAATATCGCTTTGAGACCATATAGAAAATCTGACTCTACATTAACCCGATAATGCAATGTACCAAAGAAAAATACTATAATCTACTTCTATTATCAATTTGCAGAAGTTCAAATATTGAGCAAGATCGAGTTGAGCACATATAACCAGAAGAAGAAGAATCAACGCACATGAAACATAGAAAATACTCAGGGGAAAGCCTCAACTAAAAACCCCATTATTTGTATTATCATACAAGGTGGAAATACATCATAATTATACAAAGCCTTAGCTCTCACAACTAGCCAGCTCTCAGCACAATCCTCCTCGATACTCATAGGAAATTAAAGATTCTCACAAGTCTTCCTCTCTACCCTCCAAGCTCTTATTTCCTTACATTATTTCTCCTTGGTGATCCTCCTGTAAACAAATGGAAGACTCTCAACCAAGTGGAACATTGATCTCTCACACTGATCTCACACCCTGTCAAAACTACGCAATCCTCAAGGAACCTTACCTTGACTGCATGCATGAGTTTCCTTTATAGGAAAACACATGCAACTGATAGTACACTGTCAACTGGGTTTTTCTCAGAATAGACATGCATGAGTTTCTGATGAGGGAATCTTCAATTATCTGGAGTACAGTGGTTGAGTGCATGCATGCATCAACTGACTGATAACTCACAAATAGTTCCTCAAACAGTTCAGAACTAATTTAATTGGACTTAACTCAGTAAACTAAGCTAACTAATTACAACTCAAATATAACTCAATCTTATCTCCTTAATTAAGGGATAATTTCCTTAATTTAAGGGATAACTCTTGCATGACTTCAGAAAGACTTCTAACTTGAATTTTTCCAACTAATTAATCCATAATGAATTAATTAATTATTTCCAAGTAGCCGATGAGACTAAATTCGATTTTAATTCAAGGAAAAATTAAAATTGGAATATTCTAGATTCTATTGTTATCATTTCTTGTTTCTATTTTCAACATTCCCTCTCAACAAGAAAGTAATTCAACTCGATCCCGATCCTAAACCTTTGGAATGTTATGCATGCAACACTTCTCTAGTGTTGTTGCACTAGCAACTCTTAAAAAAAAAAAAAAAAAAAAAAAAAAAAATCCAACCTAAATCAGTATGATGCATATGTCATGAAAGTCTCTAACTGCTATTGCCTTTGTCAATTGAAAAAATTGCGCTTTAGCTAACTCTGCCTTTTTGCACTGTTGTCAATCCTTCTCTATGCTCTTCAATATATGACTACTCTAGCCTTTGTCACTTTTATCTCTGACTGCATCAATCCCACTGATTCCTCCCGCTACTATGTACTTTGGGCTCCCGTAGCAAGGTATGATCCATGAGATAAAACCTCTCTGTTATCACAAAACCCAACCCTGATAGGTTGCTGATCAGGAAGACATTGTGTAACTCTTTCAAACCAACTTCTGGTCGAGGCTTAGCCTCCTCAACCTAAGAGGGCTCTCTCACTAGATTAAAGATTTTTGATAAGGATTAGATGGCTAACTCTATGAAATAAGTGAACAAGTGTGAAAGGTTGAAACACAATTAGTAAAAATTCATTAGGTTTATGGAGTCAAAAAAAGTTTCAATATGACAATATTGTTAGCTTTACATGGAAGTCAAGGCATCTAGGATTCAACGTATGGATAGTACATCAGAAGCATAAAGGAAAACATAGTCCACAAATGTATGAAGGAAGTTAGAGCATAGCCAATGAATTCTAAGTAATCATACATTCATATCACTGTAAGTAATGAGAAGAGGACAACCATAAGACGTTTTTAACATTGAATTTCTTCTGAATCCTGAGAAGCAAAGCCAAATACTATATTACTTAAAACAAAGTCTTACACAAAAGCACAATATGAGAGTTCTTTACAAAAAATTTCCACTTTTAGTGCATTACATCTTATCCCATATATAGAGTTCATTACATGACTTAGATTCCTTCCTCCAGCATGAGGGGAATTCAAATTCTTCCTAATTTGACACCTATTGACACTTAAAACCAACTATTTAATATAACTGACTGTTAACTAGTAGTTCTAGAGACCTAATACAACTAGGAGTGTAACTCCTTATTATGATTAAAACAATATTATCTAGGAATTAAACATTCCTTTTGACACCTATAACTCCATGAATTCGAATTTGATGATGCCCATAACCCTCCACTGGTCTTTAATTACTTATCCTTCATCTGTCATGAAATCTAGGAGACGGTTCCCTGCTCTGTTCTGGTTGAAAAATAAGTGTTGGGACAGAGCTTGTATATCCTCATCAAAAATGTATTTTGAAAACCTGAAGTACAATTCTGTAGACCATTTGGTGCTGAAAAAAAACCTCTCTTGGATTTTTGCAATACCTTTCCTACTGCCTAGAAACTATCTTTGAATATCAGGTGTAAACTGGAAAATTCTGATTTGTGAAAAAGTGCTCCTAAAACAGTTTCGTAGCGCAAGTTGATTCATCAATTTCTCCCAGATCATAATGAATTTGAAGAAACTGAAATACAGTTTTGTATTTTAGTATGTTAGGAATAAAAACCTCTTTCACTTTTCAGAGATGAGTTTTCAATTGTTAAGGAATCCACTTGGAAGTTGACTACTAAAAAGAAGGAGACAAAGTTCCTCCTTTTCAGAGTTTCATTCTTATGCTTGTCTTTGAATCCTTCTACTGACCATGTTGTCTCTTTTAATCACATGAAATGCATTAAGTTATCCATAGACCCTGCTCCTACACTTGTGTTAAGACAAACCCCTTAGATGCTACCTGAAGCAAGACAAATTGTCTGAGCTACGAAATGACTGTTGTTTTCATAACATAAAGTTTGGAGTTCATAAATGTCTTTGCTTTCCTTGTTTTTCCCTTGCTTGATGTTCAAACCCTATAAGTAATCCTTTGAAGTAGCCCATCTTGAAAAATAATTCTTTTTTCTTCTCAAAATTGGCCCACAAAATCATGATGTGCAGCTACAGCAGTTTCGTAGCGCGCTACAAAACTGTTGTGCATTAGGTATCACCTACAACAGTTTCGTAGCGTGCTACGAAACTACTGTGTGATTTCAAAAACACAATTTTATGCCAAAATTTGACTTCCTTGATATTTCTTTCTTTTGAAATGGCTTTTCCATATGCCATGGGGTTGTTCAAAACTAAATAAATTGATACCATTCTTCAAAGTAAACTTCAAAAAGGTGATCCACATCAAAATTTTAGGATTAGCCTTACTTGCTATGTAGTTCTTCTTAGTTGAGGATGTCCTTCAGGCTAGTTCAGCAATATCTTCAGATCTTCAATCTGTCTTTTCATCATTAGAATTCTAGTTCTCAATTTTGCATTGACCCTTCTGATATATCCTGCCTCGCTTGAAATGGAAAGGGGTGCTGCCTCGCTTAGAATTTAAATAATTCTGATCAAATGCCTATCAATTTTCCTCCTATGCATGAAAAGAACATGATCATGACTGAAAACACTTGAACCCTTTTTTGAAATTTGAAAATCATGAGTACCTAGACACCTAACGAATCTAATGATGAAAATGAGTGGTTGCATGTCAGAGGCATGGTGCATGGACTGACAATTGATGATGTAAGATTAACAAATTATGATGGATTGGAAAACTAGGTGAGATTTGGTACGAATCTACATGAATCCCCAATTTCATAGCGCAGGCAGTGCAAATTCTGGGTTTTGCGCTACGAAAACTCCTAGGCAGTTTCGTAGCGCATGAAAACCTTGACACAAGTTTGACACATGGAAATTTAGGTGTGATGTGGGATCAACGATAGGTAAAACCAGAGTGTTGACCCTATTTGACAATGCCAACAAGACTCCCTTCTAGGTCCTAGACTCTAAAACAAACCATGGAAAGACTAGACCAAGACTAACACCAATCCTTTGGAATCAAACTGATGTTCAAAATTTAGAAATTTTTTCAATGATAATAGTGGCTCCACTTGGGATAGTGTGCCCTTGTGGTACACTAAGAACCTGTAGTTCCAGTGCTGCTATCCATCTTTTAGAATAGAATTTTGAAATGCTTCCCAATCTGCTTTGCAAGCTTTAATGATTTCTACAAGACGGACTCAATTTGCACCTACTGAAAAAAAAAAATGCTCGGTCAACCTACCCTGAGCTTATTTGCATATTCCTACCTACCTTATTAGCTACAATTTCCACTTTAGGTCAGGAAACAAGATATTTCCAATAAAGCCAATCAATTGTCTTTTATGATATTTGAGGCTCTTGACTGCATTTGACCTCAAAATAACCATGATAGTGAGATGACAAATCAACTTATAATGTACCTGATCTTCATAATGCAAATGAAAATGAAATACTGGTGTGCAAAGCTTTGCCATGTATTCATTTATAGGGTCAAAGAGGACATGGTTATTTTGATGACCATCATAACATTCTACATCTTCAAACAACTGATTCTCAGCCACACAAAATTTCTTTGATATCCTATCCAACTACTTTTCTGAATGATTCCCACAAAAAATGTATGATCATTCTTTGGTGTAAGTTGTTGCAAGGAATTACAAAAATGAATAACCTTTTCCTCTGCCTGAGGGTTATAAAAAAATTTATTCCAATATTTCTTCTTGGTGTTTGTAATCATTTTCATACTCTTTATGATCAAAAGACTGGAAAGTTTTTTGCATCTTCACATTAATCTCAGAGGATGTAACATGGTTTTCATAAGTAAACCCCTGCTGATTTTCATGCTGCATTTCATGGGATGTTATCCTTTCTTCTAGTTGTTGAAATGTATTGTTATGAAGAGCCTCTAAAATTTCTTCATCCATAAATTCATCATCATCATAAAAATCCTCCAAATATTGAATAAAACTCGCAGAATGTTTACAACAATCTTTGACCAGCAATAAGGAGGGATAACACTCTTTATACATGTCATAGAATACATCATGGAAATCAGCAAGAGAATATAATGAACCATTTTCCAAGCTTTTATACCAAGACCATCCTTTTCCTTCTAAAGTGGTCATAAACATCTTCAGGGAACTGAACCTTAAGACTGTGTACATGCATATGGAACCTAACTAGATGAAGAGCAACATTGTCTTTCTTTTCATCACTAAATATTGGAAGATCATCTAACCAATCAACCTTTGGCATAGGATTAGGAAAACCAAGGATATGAGACCGATTCATAGGGGAATACCTGGAATTTGTTCTTGCAATGGAACTCATATTGAAACTTCATCAAACTACTGATCTTATAGCAGTGGAGCCACCTTCCAATTTGTTATTTGATGTGTGGAGTCGCCAAGGTATTTGTAGCCTCAAACAACATCCTGAGCTCTTGCTACCTTTAGAAGTTCAACACTTGATTTTGGGAATGAATAATCTTCAGGCTCTAGGAATACGCTCCAAAATGTTATCACAAAACCAAACACTGATAGGCTGCTGATAAAAAAGACATTATGTAACTCTTTCAAACCAACTTCTGGCTGAGGCTTAGCCTCCTCAACCTGAGAGGGCTCTCTCACTAGATTAAAGATTTTTGATAAGGATTAGATGGCTAAATCTATGAAATAAGTGAACAAGTGTGAATGGTTGAAACAAAATTAGTAAACATTCATTGGGCTTATGGAGTCAAAAAAAGTTTCAGTATGACAATAATGTTAGCTTTACATGGAAGTTAGTGCATCTAGAATTCAACATATGGATAGTACATCAGAAGCATAAAGGAAAACACAATCCACAAATGTATGAAGGAAGTTAGAGCATAGCCAATGAATTCTAAGTAATCATACATTCATACCACTGTAAGTAATGAGAAGAGGACAAACATAAGACATTTTGAACATTGAATTCCTTTTGAATCATGAGAAGCAAAGCGAAATATTGTATTACTTAAAACAGAGTCTTACACAAAAGCACAATATGAGAGTTCTTTACAAAAAATTCCCACCTTTAGAGCATTACATCTTCTCCCATATATAGAGTTCATTACATGACTTAGATTCCTTCCTCCAGCATGAGGGGAATTCAAATTCTTCCTAATTTGACACCTATTGACACTTAAAACCAACTATTTGATATAACTGACTGTTAACTAGCAATTCTAGAGACTTAATACAACTAGGAGTGTAACTCCTTATTATGATTAAAACAACCTTATCTAAGAATTAAACATTCATTTTTACACCTATAAATCCATGAATTCAAATTTGATGATGCCCATAACCCTCCAGCTGGTCTTTAATAACTTCTCCTTCATCTGTCCCGAAAACTAGGAGACTGTTCCCTGCTCTGTTCTGGTTGAAAAATAGGTGTTGGGATAGAGCTCGTATCTCCTAATAAAAAATGTATTTTGAAAAACTGAAGTAGGATTTTGTATACCAATTGGTTCTAAAAAAAAACCTCTCTTGGTTTTTTGCAATACCTTTTCTACTGCCTAGAAACTGTCTTTGAATATCAGGTGTAAACTGGAAAATTCTGATTTGTGAAAAACTGCTCCTACAACAGTTTCGTAGCGCAAGTTGATTCATAAATTTCTCCTAGATCATAATGAATTTGAAGAAACTGAAAGAGTTTTTTGTATTTGTTATGTTAGGAATAAAAACCTCTTTCACTTTTCAGAGACGAGTTTTCAATTGCTCAGGAATCCCCTTGGAAGTTGACTAATAAAAACAAGGAGATAGAGTTCCTGCTTTTTAGAGTTTCATTCTTATGCTTGTCTTCGAATCCTTCTACTAACCATGTCATCTCTTTTAATCACATGAAATGCATTAAATTAACCATAGACCATGCTCCTACACTTGTGTTAAGACAAACCCCTTAGATGCTACCTGAAGCAAGACAAACTATCTGAGCTACGAAATGACTGTTGTTTTCATAACATAAAGTTGGGAGTTCATAAATGTCTTTGCTTTCCTTGTTTTTCCCTTGCTTGATGTTCAAACCCTGTAAGTAATCCTTTGAAGCATCCCATATTGAAAAAGAGTTCTTATTTCTTCTCAAAATTGGCCCACAAAATCATGATGTGCAGCTACAGCAGTTTCGTAGCGCTCTACGAAACTGTTGTGCATTAGGTATCACCTACAGCAGTTTTGTACTGTGCTACGAAACTGTTGTGTGATTTCAAAAACACAGTTGTATGCCAAAATTTGACTTCCTTGAGATTTCTTTATTTTGAAATGGATTTTCCATATGCCATGGGGTTGTTCAAAACTAAATAAATTGATACCATTCTTCAAAGTAAACTTCAAAAAGGTGATCCACATCAAAATTTTAGGATTAGCTTACTTGCTATGTAGTTCTTCTTAGCTGAGGATGTCCTTCAGGCTAGTTCAGATGTATCTTTATATCTTTAATCTGTCTTTTCATCATTCGGATTCTAGTTCTCAATTTTGCATTGACCTTTCTAATATATCCTACCTCGCTTGAAATGGAAAGGGGTGCTGCCCCACTTAGAGTTTAAAGAATTTTGATCAAATGCCTATCAATTTGCCTCCTATGCATGAAAAGAACATGATCATGACTGAAAACACTTGGACCCTTTTTTGAAATTTGAAAATCATGCGTACCAAGACACCTAACGAATCGAACGATCAAAATGATTGGTTGCATGTGATAGGCATGGTGCATGGGCTGATAGTTGATGATGTAAGATTAACAGATTCTGATGGATTGGACAACTAGGCGAGATTTGGCACAAATTTGCACAATCCCCAATTTCTAGCGCGGCTAGTGCAAATTCTAGGTTTTGTGCTACGAAAACTCCTAGGCAGTTTCATAGTGCATGAAAACCTTGACACAAGTTTGACACATGGAAATTTAGGTGTGATGTGGGATCAGTGATAGGTAAAACCATAGTGTTGACCCTATTTGACAATGCCAACAAGACTCCGTTCTAGGTCCTAGACTCTAAAACAAACCATGGAAAGACTAGACCAAGACTAACACCAATCCTTTGGAATCAAACTGATGTTCAAAATTTAGGGATTTTTTCAGTGATAACACTCTCAATGGACCCTGCCCAATTTCAGCCTTCTTGGGACTATCACTTCACATATCCCCAACTCACAGCTGGAGTGATGAATTCATGCGATTCCTCTGCCCACTTTTCCAATTGTGGTTCCTCCACAATTGTATGAGACTTCTTTTGGGATTGCATGTTGAGAGGTAATATACTCCCCCTCTCAAACACCAAGTCTCTAACATTTGCCTTGCTCCTCAAGGATTTGTATGCATCTTGAACCTCAAGAACATACAGGTTCTTGACTCGTGAACCGATCTGTTTCACCTGTCTCATGGTGATGTGTCTAATGAAAACCTTTCCCTTACTGAAGACAACATCGTAGCCTTTGTCCTCCAACATCATGACCGATACCAATTTCTTCTTTAGTCCAGACACATACATCACATTTGTCAAGGTGATAGGAGCTCCATGCTCCCTCTAAAAAGCAACCGTGCCCACTCCTGAAACACTATATCTTTCATCGTCACCCATCTCTATGTGTATCTTGAGGTCTTTCTCCTCTAAGGTACTGAATAAAATTTTATCTCCAGTCATGTGAAATGAGGCTCCATTGTCAAGATACCAGCCACAACCCATCATCAATGACACCATGCATGCGATGAGGGTAAAGTCCATTTCGAACTGAAAGGCTAATGCCTCACCTTCCGATCCTTTTGAGGATCCCTTCTTAGACTTCTTTGATGGGAAATTAATCGCATAATGTCCCATCTCTTAACAATTAAAGCATCTCACTTTAGACTTGTCACCCTTCTTCCCTTCAAGAGAATAATTCGATTTGGAATGGGAATCCTTCCCCTTCCCTTTCCTTGCCTTACTCGCTAGGGCCAGATTTTCTTCATCATCATCCTTGGATGAAGAACCATCTCGTGTGCTCTTCCTGATCTCCTCCTGCATGAGATCCAATCACAGTCGTTCCCAATCCGGTAATTTCTTCCTTCCATTGACAGAGTCCTGGTAGCTATTTCGGCTCTTTGGAAGGCCAAGGAGAGCGAGGCTCACCATATCATCATCGACAATTATTATTCCCATGCTTCCAAGCTCATCTCTGCAAGTGGTGAGCTTGTTCAGATATGTGGAAATAGTATCGCCTTTCTCCATCTTGATTCTTCAAAGCTTATCCTTGAGCACCAATTCTTTCTGGTTGCTACTATTCTGGTAGAGGTCCTTCAATTTCTTCCACGTTGAAAATGGACTATCCTTCTATTGATGCCTCGAAAATCGCTGCATCAACATCGGGGAAAACCACCCGGTCCGGACCTTAAAGCAGCTCATTTTCCGTTTGGTGTGGTGGCTGCGACTAGATATAATGGGACCAGTTTCCCAATGATATATAAGTGGGATGGATAAGTGATCGAATTTATTAATATCTAATGGGAATGAAAGATGATCTATTCTAAAATTTAATAACATAAAATTAACTAATCTATCCCAGGAAGTCTTTCTCTTAGTGCAATTTTTGATGGTTCTTATTGACAAGTAGGCATATAGATGACTCTACTCATAAACAAAAATATTCATTAATATGATAATTACTTTATTCAAGTAGTTGAACAAAGTAATAATTAAAAGTTATCACACTAATCTTTATAGATCATTGACACACATATATATGAAAGATAACAACTCTTTAACATTCAATAGTGATAAGTCAAAGAATTTCTATAAGAGCGTATACATATATCAATAATAGCAAAATAAATAAATGTTGATTCACAAAAAAGCAAGAAGAAAAAACACAGATAGTAGTACCATATGCATTTGAGTCTCCTCCGATATGAATCACATTCAGATCTTGCCTTTTAACTTGGAAATACTTTCACAAGAAGAAATAGTGCATATCACATAAAAGTATTCTTCATAAAAACTCAGAATTCAAGTCCAATTTTTTATAAAAATAAATATATCTGAAGCACAGTAGTGCGACTTCCGATCCAAGTCTTAATACAAAAATTTGAGCACCCTTTCTAAAACATGAAAGGGTCTATAAATACTACTTAAACTAACAAACTATGAAATAAATATGCTATGCGCTGGTATAACCAAATCACAAAAAATGTGAAAATCATCTGGAAATAGGCATGCTGCAGTTGGTCAAAAATGGTTCACTGTATGGGCTGATCATCTTGTGATTGGAGCTGACAAAATGGAAAGCATCAGCTGAAGTTCTGGTGGGTGACTCATGCGTGAGTGTAACTGAGCAGTGTATGTAGCATCATTAAGTTCGGGAATCATATGGCCGATTGCATTGGTGATGCATTTCATTGCTATCCGCTGACTATATGGTTTGACAAGGAAAAACCAAAATGTTTCCCATGTTAAAGTTTGAATACCTGTGATCAATCTTTCCCTCTGATCAAGCTCTTGTTTCCACGTCTATTCTAACGCCTTTACTGGTGGAAGTTTTCCTGGAGAACACTTTGTTATTAAATTTGATAAATAAAGACTATTATTAATTAATTCAACTAGGTTGTTTATTTCCGATCTGCATCTTGATGTTTCTCTTTATGCCTTCATTAGCTGAGATTGTCATTCAGTAAATAGAATTTATTTATGTGATTCCAGAATTTGTGGTAGATTAACAGCTTTTCCTTCTTTAAATTCTTGCCAAGAGAGAAAATTTGTTAATCTTTCATTTGATTTTTCCAAGTCCAGTCTCGCATCTACTGATTTGTCAATCATGGATGATGAAATTTCACACAGAGGAAGAAACGGTGAGATATTATGACATAATAGGCTCAACTAACTAGACAATGCCCTGGTACTTTGTAGAGCTTCCGATATAAATTCTCCCACTTGGGGATATTCCTTGAATCTTTCTACCTGAATTGTTAGTTGAGCGATTTGTTCTTCCTTCGATTTGTTCAAATGTTCATTTAATAATTGCAACTTACTCAATGATTAAGATAACTCATTTTGCTTATGAATTGATTGCTCATCAATCCTTTGTTTTTCTTTGAGCAATTGCTCATTCAACTGGCTGTTTAGCTGATTTTGGACTACTAATTGTTGTTCCATCTATTCTATCTTTTGTTGTTTCTCCTGTGCCTGTGCTTCTAGCAAATTGATTGCTTGGTCTTTTTCTTTTAGTAAATACTGACCTCCGATGCTTTATCCATTGTGGCTGTTGTGTATGCTCCAACATACTGAGAAATTTTGGTGAGATCTTCAAAAGTATTAACTTCCTCTCTCCATACCACATTTTTTATCTCCATTTGTGAAGTCAAAAGAGGAGATTGATCAATTTTCCTCTTTTTCCTTTGTCTTTTAATTACAGCCCTATGCTTAGGGCTGTAGAAGATATCTAATGGTTGTATCTCTTCTATGTGTCAAAAAATTTCATCAGAAGGATTTTCACGGATTATTTCTACATCCTTTTGAATCATGGGTGGGCCGCTAGTTCCTTCAGTCCGAACTGTGTTGATTACTGACTTCTGAGTAGTAGTCACCTTAGGTGTGTTGAATCCTTGAATGCTCTCAGTAATACTAATGATGGAATCAAATTGATGCCATTCCTTGATTAGTTTAGGATCAACATAAATGCTTGAATCAAGGGGTCCACTCCTTGTTTCTTGTCTTTGCTCTTGCTCTGGCAAATTTTCCTTTTTGGGAACCTTCTCCACTACAAGAGTATTATTAGCAACTTTCTATTCACTTTGACTCTGTGGCTGAACTATTGGGGTTGTAGCTAATAGATCCAAAGGCAGAGTTTGCAACCTCTAGGCTCTGAGCCTATTGAATTTTTCTAACCCCTCTTCTCCATATTTGATATGAGCTAATCCTTTAACCCGATAAAATATTTTAGTTGAAGCAAACAAATCATCAAAATGATCTTCTTCATGATCAAATCTGGTAAGTTTAGCTTAAGAAGTAACGTTATAGGCAACCTTCCTTGGGTCAAATTGCCTATTCAGAATGGTGGCAAGATTTAGCATCTAAATCTTCTCTGCATGTTTATAATCATGTAAGGTAAAAATGCCACACTGTAGTGGGAATGTAGGCCACATTTGCTTCTTGGAATCCCTTAGGGTTTTTGACGTTCCTTCAACTGTTATCTGATATGCCAACTCTCGGGCTAACATTTTGTCAAGAACATATAGAGGAAAAACATTGGGTTTGTTAAGACTGCCAAAAAGCCTTACATAAGTGAATTTCTCCTCTCTGAACTAGATACCCACTGTTGTTAGGTCAATTGCTGCTTCCTGAGATATCCTAGGGGCAGACTTATTGAAGATAGAATAATATATAGGTAGGACAAAACCATTGCAAATTTTGTACAACTGATTCTTATAGTGGGCCTTCCACAACTTTTTGTGATGGATATGAATAGGATTAGGATCTTGGGAAGTCCACTTCCATCAGAGTACATGGTATTTAGAATTAAAACAAATAATATCAAGAATATATGCACTGTAGTAAAAAAGAGGAATGATCCGGGAAGTTGTATACACTTTCCTTCTGTATTCTAGTATCAAAGTGGCTATTCTATCAGATCGAATGTTTGCCCAATCCATAACATAACCATTAATCGCATCTTCCATTAACGAGACCACATCTATAGTAAATCTTGCATAATCATGCTATCCCCATAATCTACACATCATAGCGCCAGCATAGCAATAAGGAGAAGCTAGTGAGTCAACAAAATACTTACCTGATGACTCGTGCTAATGTTTCTCTGGGAAATGCCTCCAGTGTCTGATCGAGTCCAATTCCAAGTCATTTTCTTTTGCAAATGCTTCTAGGAATGCCTTGTTATAGCGCTTCATGGGTGGAGGTAGATGGTACATTTGCCTGAGATCTTCAAGTTTAAATGACCCGAATGTTCTTTCATCAGCCGTGGAAATTTTTTTGTCTAAAGTTGGGATTTTCTCGATGACCCATCTTACCACATTAGTGTATGGAAAATTTTTGGCCTTCATTGCTATCCTGTGAAGGTATGAACATGCCAATTCTTTGAGAGTTCCTTTTGACTTGCTGGTGGAATTTGTTGTGGCTTCCTCTTCTAATTCCTTGGGATCCTCTGCTTCTATTAGATTGTAGATGCTTTCCTAGCTCGCATTTCCCAGACCAAGACATGTTGTATCTGATATTAATCCCTTCTTGCTTGGTTCTGGTTCTTTAGCTATAGGGGTTGCCTTGGCCTTCTTAGATTTCTTCCCCATCTTCTTCAGATTCATGAGTTTGAAGAAACTCTGTACAGACAATTAAAAACTGTAACACAGGGATATTGCCACTGAAATCCAATATGAAAATGAAAAGAATTAGGGAAATTGACATATGATAAGTCGGATGCAGTTAAGAACCACCATGAGTGAAATCTTTGAAGGATTTAGTCTTCATTGTGAAATTAATAGCCATTCAAGCCGCCAATCGTGATGAATAAATACCATAAATGTCTGTCTCATCGATCATATATTGAATGATTATCTCAAGCGTGTCTTTGGATTTCCCCGATCGGCGATAAATCGCAAATCGCATTCGGGAGTTTCAAAAGGGTAAGGCTTTGTCACTTGTAATGAATATCTCTGATTGCCAATAAAGTAATATTATAATAGGGCGGGGTATGTTTTCGTTAATTTGATTTATTAATTTTTAAAATACTTATGCATGCAAACCATTTCACAAATGTTTTCTTCTTGAGATGTGCACCTTATTTATTGATCACAATCGGGGGTTCGGTTTGTGTTTTAACTCTTTGTCATATGATACCTCTGATTTCCGATTGCAATTACCTTTATCGGATCAGAGGATTTGATGAGGGTCTCTTTATGTGTGTCCCTTTATCATTGCGATACGCGAACTCTGATTGCTTTATCGCAATGTAGAATTATTTATAATGTTTTTTAAAGGAACACTTTGTACTTTTCAAAAGGCTTTACAAAATGAATTACTTACATCAGGCCTTTTGATAAAGGTTTTTCTTATAATGAGGTCAATGCCAAATTTATTTATCAACGCACAAATCTTACTAAGTTTATTTTTAAAAAGGGACCCATTTCTTATTAAAAATTTTGTGTAAAAGTTTTTTAGAAATGGGGGGTTGTTGTACAACACACCACCTTCCCATGGAGAATTGAGACAATCTGGTCTCGAACTCCCTCAAGGATGAACTGTCTCGCCTTCGCCACACACTTCTTCGACTCAGCCAACTCTTGTGGCATTAGTTGAAGTTGGCTTTTGGATTTCTTGATCAATGCATTCCTTCAAGCCATTGTCTTCTAATACAACCTCCATGAGATCTTTCCATGCTATGTAATTAGAGCTACCTTCCAAGGCATACTCGAGTCTCAAGCCATTGAACGCCATTGACTAACCTTGAAGTATGATAAGAATTATATTTTTCACCTCCAACCCCAAACTTTAAACTTCAAATTCTCTTCTTTGTATACTATTCACAGCTTCGATAAACTAGGCTCTGATACCATGTAGAAATTTCTCTATAGATCAGCCAGCTCTAATACCATATAGAAATTCTGCAAATTCTCTACAAATCTCGCTCTGAGACCATATAGAAAATTTGACTGCAGATTAACCTGATAATGCAATATACTAAAGAAAAATACTATAATCTACTTCTACTATCAATTTGCGGAAGCTTAAAGATTGAGGAAGATCGAGTTGAACACATATAACCAAAAGAAGAATCAATGCACATGAAACACAAAAAATACTTAGGGTAAAGCCTCAGCTAAAAACCCCATTATCTATATTATCATACAAGGTGGAAATACATCAGAATTATACAAAGCCTTAGCTCTCACAGCTAGCCAACTCTTAGTACAATCCTCTTGGATTCTCACAAGAAATCAAAGCTTCTCACAAACTTTCCTCTCTGCCCTCCAAGCTCCTATTTCCTTGCGTTGTTTTTCCTCGGTGATCCTCCTATTACCAAGTGGAAGACTCTCAACCAAGTGGAAGACTCTCAACCAAGTGGAACAATGATCTCTCACACTGATTTCACACCCTATCAAAACTGCGCAATCCTCAAGGAACCTTATCTTGACTGTTAGAAAATTATATATTACAGAGCAATGGAACGCATAAAATATTACAGAAATATAAACACAAAAAACGCATAAAACAAGAGAGACACATATATACATGGTTCACCCAGTTTGGGCTACGTCCATGGAGAACAACTAGTCCTTATTTTATTATATTATCCAGCAAAGAAGAGATACAACCTACAACAGATCTGCTGTAACTCCCTCTTCGCTCTCAATCTCCTCTCTTTTCTTCACTTAGAATACAGATCTATATAGACACAATACAATTCCCTCATATATAGTAAGGGGTTTCCTTCTAGGGAAAAAAAACCTAAATTAAACATAACTTCTACCTTCAAATCATCCGCCTAATGAATGGCCCAGATTGACTAGAAATTACTATACTTTTACAAGGCAATTTTACATCTGTTTTTAGCTTCAAGGGCGCTGCACCCCCGCGTGGGGGACAAGTCCCCCCTACACCCCCCTGCGTGGAGGGGTGTACAATATTCTTGGGGTATACATCTGGTTGAGACCTTTGAATACAAAAGATATTCAGGCTCCACACCCAACATTGACTGTGTTAGTTCCAGTCTTCGCAACCTGTCACCAGGGATCAAAATGGGCTCTTACTATGTCTGGTTTTCAAAGATGTTTTGCACATTAGTTTTAGTGCAAACCATATCCTAAGTATGTTCATCAGAAGAAGCTGAGAAGTATCTTTCCGATGGTATATGGCACGCCTAAAACCGGTTCCTGGATTAGAAGATATGATCAAAATGAATGATTTATTTTTGGTTATGCATGTTTTGAGGTCATTTGCTGCACATAGGGACAAGTTTACTACAGAATCACTTTCTAAAGTAATGAAAATGAATTTTACAAAAGTGAAAAAGGTTTTTGTCAATCTCATACCAAATAACAAAAACTCCTTCATTTTATGCACATGTGTTACTATGTGGGAGATATACAGTGATATTTGAAGCCGACATTAAAACAAAACAAATTTTGCATTTGTTTTACTGTTTTAGTCATTGTAGTGCAACACCATTTTACAACAGATGGAAAGTAATTTTGAGAAACCCAAGGAGGTTTTTGTCAACCATGAGACATGTAAAAAAAAATTATTTCCATTTATTCACAAGTGGCATGAATTGAAATATTTGACTAGATCTATATAGCCTATTTTTATAGATTTTAATATTTAATGATTTCCTGTTTTAGAGATTATTTTGTGGAATAGATTCCGAGTCACTGGAAATGAATTTCCAAAATTTGAGAGAGGTTTTTCTAAAAAAATCCCTTATCTATAAAAAAAAATTTCCATTTTGTAACAGGTATTATGGTTCAAGAGATATGAGTTCATCTTTGACCCTTATTTTCAGAATTTCGGTACAAATTTAATGTAACTATTTCTATCTTTACGGAGATGGTTGAGCTCAACTCCCTTAGTATAGGGACGTGATAATTGTATATATTTTATGAATTTAGAGTGTAAAGGGTTCAAAATTTTCAGCAGAGAAAAACTTCTTTGGACTGTGTAAAGTTTTTTCTGAATATTATTTTTAATGGAGCAGTTTCTACCCTTTAGATTTAGGATTCATCACAGTGTTTAATGTGCAACATACTTTTTTGTAAATTCGTTTCCATGCTTCTTCTTCTTCTTCTTCTTCTTCCTTTTTGATAATTTCGTTACAACATTCTCTAAGGGAAGTGTTAGGAATTCATCCACGCATGATGCTCCTTTCACAATGATTATGTTGTTTAAATGTAGTGGTTATCTTTTCAAAATCCATCCTCTGTTAGGTGCTTTGTTGAGTAACCATGTGCTTCTCTTTCTTCTAAAGTTGCCACTATAGATCCATCCCCTGATTGATGCCTGTAGGGCAGCGATATTTTTTCTCTTTTCTTCTCTCCAATATCTTTAATCTGGCTTAACATTGCACTTACTTTGCCCCAAGTTTGCTGACAAAAACTAGCCTTGATTCCATAGCCTAATGGTCCCTTCTCTTGCTGTTTTTGACCCACAATTTTCAACCAAATCCTTGTCCTTCATAGCTAGCCTAATATTCATTTATTTCAGCCACCCTCAGCTGACAAAGAGAGAGCCCTCTCTGGTCTGGTAGGAATAGATGCCAGATCAAAAGCTTGGTCTGTGGTTACCTCAAAATTGCCTCTTCTCAGCCTTGAGGTTCATTCTGAGTGGTAACATATTGGTGCCGTTAACGTGGAACGAGGTGACAAATCTTCTCCGGGAAAGATCATTTAAGTCGCAGATCTAATTTTTGATGGTGGACAACAGTTAAACAGATATGAAGGCTGAAAAATTCACCTAGCAGCTCCAACTCAATCCAGAGATTCCAACGCTCATTGATCCGTTCATGTACTAAAATAAGATGATGGGTAGGGTATGTGGCAAACCTTGTGTGTTGTGAAGTTTTCAAAGAAGTTAGATATCAGTTAGTGGATATTGAAATAGATGAGGTATTTTTCATTACTGTGCTTCAATGTTTGAGATCTTCGAAGTTTCCTTTTAACGGTAAAACTGGTTTCTTTGAGTTAGTGATTGAAAAATTTGAGGGGATTGAGTATATAGATGTTCAAATTAAGTCATATGAATTCCGAGATCCCAAAAAGTTCTTGGAAACTCTCCCTCCTTCAAAAAAAGAAACAATAAGGTTTCCCGTGGATGTTTGCATTTACAATTTGCAACTGGAAGCAAATGTTGAGGAGTTAGGGCAGAAAACATGGTCTGGTTCCTATGATCTTATTGTTGCATATATGGAGTATCTTTTCAATTTGAATGACAAACCATATTGTATTTTACACAACGAGACTCATTTTTTGCATGTATGGCTATCAGCATTTCCAATTGTGTCTTGGTTCAAGCACTCCCAAGCATCATCATTGCCATAACTGCTTGATTGGTTGGTCTAGCATTACAACATTACTTGATCTATCAATTTTGCATTAGAGTAGGGTAGATTTGTAAATAAATAAGCTGCCCAAAGCAGCATTTCAGTTTCCAGTATTTGTTTATGTACATATTACAGTATGTATATGTTTTTGGATTGGTATGAGTTTTTTGGGTTTACAGTTGTTTGTGATCGTATTGCCAAATGGATGAGGCACTTGGTCTACAGTGTTCTTGTAGAAATTTCAACTGTAGAACAAATTGATATATGCAATGTCCTAAAGCATAATACTTGTTCTACTTCTACAAAACATTAAGCGGAAGCATAATCGAATTCATGAGCAACATCAAGTAGAAACATGCATAACTAATCAAGAGAAATAATCACACATAACACAAGGTATATCCAGGGGAAAACACTAGCATAAAACCCTAACCATGTATTATCAATCAAGTGGAAATCCTCTTAAACATACAAAAAGAATCAGCTCAATAGCTATCCTACTCTCTCTTTACTCTGATGATCTTCAATCAGAAGATGAAAATCATGGACTACCTAGGCCTCCATATATAGGCCACAAGTCCTCCAATCTCCTATAATAGATCCTTCTCCATGCAATGAAACTTACTAGAAATATCCAAGCATCTGATAGTACACTGTCCCACATCTGATCTCAACTGGGTCTCTGACAGAACTGACATGCAACAATTATCCATGAGTGAATCCTCAGTTATCTAAAATAATAGTTGTCACATGCATGCAAGCATTAACAAACTATATTTTATTATTTTAACAACTGGTTAAAATAATCTAACTGGACTTGACTAGTTATAACTAAGTCAACTGATTCTCTCATTATAGAACTGAACCTTATCTCCTTTAATCAAGGGATAAATTCCTAAATTAAGGGAGAAAATAATTACATGATCTCACAAAGACTTCAATTTTAATTTTTCATAATTAATTAACTCATGGAGATTAATTATTTAATATTTTAAACTGTTGTCAAGACCAAAATTAATTTTACTTCCTATAGATAAACTAGGGACTGCTATAAATAAGAAGGGACCCAAAAGTGCTATTTTTAGAACTTTCTATTTTTAGCAGTTTCACCTCTCACCCAATGTGGCTAATGACCTCACTGGCCAAACTGCTATTTTTAGACATGTTATTTTTATCAGGTCTATTTTTAGCACATTATGAATTTAACATTCCTTGTTGCACATTTTTCAACACTCCCTCTCAACAAGAAAGGCTTTCTCTCGAACCCGACCCTGTAACTCTATGTTCTGCATGCAACACATTTACCCGATCCACTTGCTCCAACAACACTTGGAACAAAAACACTCCTACCTGACCACTCTGTTGGGCTAGGAACATACTCTAATGTTGAAGCTCTACCTGTTGCTGACAAGTGCTCCCTCTCTGACATCTGTGCTACTGCAACATCTCCATGCATCTCGCACCATTGCACACCTCTTTGTGCCACCAAGCACTGTGCAAAACACTTGTGCCTCTCGCATTACTGCAGCCTTCTAGCTATGCACTGTCTTAGGATTCCCTGCACTGTCGCTCTCTTTGCTGCTCCATCCGCATCTGTCTCTACCTAGTCAATCAGTTCCTGCTACTCCACATCGAGACTCCTGTAGCAAGGTCTCATCTAAGAGGTTGGGTACCTCAAGGATCCTGCCCCTACTCCTTGGGACGATCACACTATATCGCCCCACCTCCTACCTGGAGGTATGGCTGTATGTGATCCCTCTACCCACCTGGCTCAAAGTTTCCCCTACTAGAGGTCTCTGCATAAGTAGATGTCTCTACTCGATCTCCACTCAGCTTCCCTTATTGTGGCTGCTCCACAACCTCCTAAAGCTGTTGCACCAATCGTGGCTCCTCCACAATTGTCTGAGACTTCTTCTGGCTCTGCATGTTGAGAGGTAATATACCCTCCCTCTCAACCACCAAGTCTCCATCAGTTGCCTTACTACTCAAGGCTTTGCATGCATCTTGAACCTCAAGAGCATACTGGTTCTTGACCCGTGAACCGATCTGCTTCACTTGTCTAGTGATGATGTGTTTAAAACAATGTAAACTTTGAAACGGGAACTGATACTGTTTCCCGTTTTGTAGAGATAGCAAAAAAGTGACCCAATTTTGAAAAGGGGAGATGCAGAACACACATGTTTTTTTTAGAGCACAGTTTTTGGCACATGAATTTTTTTATGTACATTGCGTTTTAGAATGGTAGTGATTTTTATGCTGATTTAAAAAAGTGGTTATTCTGCATGAGACCCTTTTTTTAAAAGACCTATTTTTTGACTTTAAATTTTCTAATGTATGAAATGTAAATAATTATTTTGTAAATTTAATTATTTTGTGAATTTAATAATTTTGGAAGTGGTCTTCTTTTTCATATTTTCTTGTTTTTATTTTATTTTTATTTTTTTTGTAGTGAGGTTTTTATTGATTTGCATATTTAAAGAAAAAGGTCGATATTTTGCATTTTCGATATTCTACATATTTATACATCGTTAATTAAATTTTCAATCCACATGAAATAATT
>APFE031524917.1:1673-12827 GCA_000404065.3 Pinus taeda
GGGTAATCACTAGTATTATAGGGACCCAACAACATCTGAATCTGTCAAAATATATTTTTGTAAGGAAAGAAACAAGTTGATTGGGGCTTCAAACTTTCTTGCATGGAAGAAGAGGACAAATATGAATCTCATTGAAAATGAGCTAATGGAACAGGTTAAAGGCTGAATCACCAAACCTCCAAAAGAAGATGCCCAAGAACTTGCAAGGTTTATGAAAGGGGAAGTAAGGGCTCAAAGGATTCTCATAGAATCCATCAAGGATCCCCTCATGTATCTAAAATCAAAACTTCAAAAGAAATATATGACGAATGAGTAGAGTTGTTTTCTATAAGAACTACAGGAGACGTTATCTCATTAAGGCAATAAATATACAAGCTAAGGATATCAAAATATGAAGGAATAGCCTCATAGTTTGCGAGGATATCTGAAATAAGGGATCAATTTTAATATCTCAGAGAAATAATTTCTAACAGGCAGATGAACATGGTAGTACTAAATGCACTACCATAGGAATGGGGTAAATTTACTTCAAGCATTTATGGGAAGAAATAAGCTACTCCATTCAAGGATCTATGGTCACTATGAAAGATTGAAGAAAACTGGCTAAAGGAAAAAACTGATGTAGGATCAAGTGTGAAATATCAAACATATGCCACAATGACAAAAAGAAAGGGAAATTTTGGAAAATTTGGTCCTCAGAGAAGAAAAAAGAACATGGCTAAGATTCAATGCTATGGATGTCAAGAATATAGGCATTAAAAGAGGGATCTGTCTTAAGCTCAAGAAGGAAAATAAAAAAAGGGGATGAGAATAAGTCCATATCACCAAAGAAGTGGAGGAAGATGAAAAGAAGAAATCCAAGAAAGAGGAAGTAAAATATCTCTACTATCACTGAGATAGTCTTCCTCACCTAGTCTGTTTCAAGTTTTTGTCTTCGGGCTTTTTGTTGTAAGTTATGACTATCATAAGTCACTAAGAAATAATGATGGGATGCATCATGGCATCAAAGAAGACTTAAAATCAAGATCTCATGACATCATCATAGAGAAGCATGAAAAATAGTTGAGATAAAAGCCTATGGTAGTCACCCATGGAAGGATATAGCTCTTGGTATCCTCATTAGAAGCATAATTGGTTCTTATGGGAAAAATAAACATTCATCTAGTACAAATCTCATCATACATAAGTTAAAATGAAACATCTATGGGATGAGGATACTCAAGATCCTCTCTTGGAATCTTCATCGGAAGGTTCACCAATCAAAAGGAAGCAAGTGTTTCATAAAAAAGTCCAACTTGTACGAATTCATGGAAGGATGGTATGATGTAAAAAGAAGTAAAGCAATTCAAGGGATTTAAGTTCTATCAAGGAAGTTGTTGAAGAAAGTCTATATGACCTAAGGGAAAATGAGGTATGAATTCTTGTATTTGATAATGTAGAGTCACATCATGTAGTTGCAGGTAACATGGATAAATGCTCTGTCTTGAGAGCATGATCAAAATAGAGGATGTCCTCCTTTGAAAAGATGAAGGAAGCCATGGGTCACACATTTTATAAATGAAATAAACATAATATTTCCTCATATAAAATATGAGGTGGTTGAAAATAATTAGAGGAACTCTGATCGGAAGTTCTTGAAAATAAAACATGTGAAGAAAGGAAGGAAGAGATAATGAAATATGCAACTATGAAGAAGGAAATAAACATCCAAGGACTGGAGACTGTGATATCTCCATGAAAGATATGAAGACCCTAATGAAGTTTGAGAAAAAAAGATACCCTTGACAGTATATATATTTCGGAGATGTGTTAATATGTATGAAGGATGTTGATGCAAACAAGAAGATGTCATGATGAAAGACCATCACAAATGTAATTTTGATTTAATATTCATTTGTTATTTTTGAATAATATCTGGATAGGGTTATGCAGGGCTCCTAAATGAAGAACTATGGAAGTTTTCTACAAATGATGATCATGTGGTTGTACGAAAGGTCCTTAAGGAAACATGATAGAAGAAAGCAACATGGCATGAAGGAATGCCAGATATGGATTAATGAATCACTCTCGAAGGAATGATGACATGACTGATATGACTCATGGATGAAAGTGATGGATGGTATATGCTTTGCGAAGAAGTCTCGAAAGATGTAGACTCTTTGACAAAGAAGAAATTAATGAAATCAAAGGAAGGATTTCTACAAGTAGCTAGTTATCCTATGATGTCCACTTGAAGAGCTGTTGAAAGCAAGTCCCTCTTCAAGAGGGAGCTTGTTCAAGTCCCTAGTTAAGAGAGAGCTTGGGTACATTCCTTTTTATAGGAATGGGTACATTCCTTCAGTGGAATGGGTATGTACTCCCTAAGTGGAGAGGGAGAGATAGACACAACATTCTTTTCTTCACTTGGGAAGACAAAATGGAGGATTGAGTAAACATCTAGAATCTGATACTCTTTGAGGATGAGTTAGGGAATCCAAGATAATAGTAGTCGTAGAGGAATGATATTATTTGAGGACAGGAATCCAAGACAAGAATAGTCTTGGTGGAACAGACTCTAAGAAACCAGATAGGGTATGTTCCAAGAAAGACAATGATGAGGGTGTCTATACATCATTGGTCTCACTAGCATTGAGCTCTATTCTTGTGGAGAGATAAAGTTTTTAGTGAAGGCCTTGCTATGTGAAAATGTTGGATGATATGATGCTATACAGATGGGTTTCCAATCTGACTCTTCTTATGATAATTCTTCAAATTGAGAATGTTCAAGTACCTTATATGGATTATGAAAACCTCCCTAGTTAAGAGGGGGTGTTGAAAAATGTAAATAGGTTTGTTCTTCATAATAACATGTTTAATCATTATTTTATGTAATTTATGTAAAGAAGAAAATAAAATTATTTTGTAATGCTTGATTCATGGGTTTCATGCTCAAGGAATTTTATTTTAGTTGAAGCTCCCATTGTGAGATATTAGGTTTTGTCACTAAGTCATAAAGTCTAGTAAAGTCAATGTCAAATATTGGAGACCTATTTGGGATGTTACGTATGTATTTGATTCACTATAAGAGTCAAAACACCCCCCAATACGAAGCTCAAGCACTTCTAGCAAGTCGACCTTAAGATGGAGCAATGAGCCTACACCAATAAGACAAGTCGACCTAGAACCCAGTCAATTCAACCTACAAGATGAAGGAAGAAGCCTAATATAGGGATCTCACCCTCATTCAAGTGACACACGCCAATGCAAAATAATTTCTATAATAAGGTAAATAAGATACACTATATCCAAGCAACGAAAGGAGGTCAAAGATCAAAGGAACAATGAGGACTATTTTTGGGTCATTTCATTCACATGTGCAAGGGAATATAGAGCTTCTTGTCTGCTGAAATATTAGATCTTAAGAATGTTGGATCAAAAAAAAAAACTGATATACTTTGAATTTCAAATTCATTCAGAGGAGAAGAAGGGGTTAACTAGCCCTAAATTGGTCACAAGTGGGAAATTGCAGTAAATTGCAGGTTGCCGAAAATCGCAAAATGAGAGGCTAAGGAGTTCAGTCTTGTGTTGAGGGATCTATGGTGAAGGAAGAAGGAGGAAGGGTAGAAAGTAATTGAATTAGTCTTGGGAGAGGTCATTAGGTCAACGATCTTGGTCTTGGTATTTGTTAGTTGAAGTCTCTATAAGAAGAAGAATTCGTTTTGGGTTTTCCTCTTAATTTAGAGAGGTTTTGGCCTTGGCTAATCTCCTACATATTATATCTCTTGTATCAGTATTGTTTATGTACCGATAGTTTTTTGATGAAGAAGAACACTATAATAATCTAAGACAAAAGAAGAACCTACTCTAAAGAAGTAAAAATCATTCACAAGCAGTTATCATCAGAGAGAAATTTCCTAATCTTAATGCCCTAGATTTCTCAACACTTCCCTCACCTTCCATTAAAAATTATTCCTTCTACGAACACTCCTCCATGCACTCTTTCTTTGTTCTCATCGCTACTCTCTCTCTCAGCTCCTGTATGCACTGATATTCGTGTCCAAATGTTTGTATCAGGATGGACATGTGAGAGTCTTCTAGAAACCCCTCAAGAAATGTTCATAGGAGACTCCTCTATGAAAAAAATAAATACACTTACAGCAAACAAAGACATCTCAAATATAGATCTATGTTGAACCCCCAATCATGTCAAAACATACCCCCAGATAATGTTGCTCTTCTCCAACATCTCCATACTTCACTTGCAATCCCATCTCCTTCCAAATTTCCTACTCCCACTCTACCTTCCCTTCACCTTCCTACATTCATTGCTACTATTTTCTCATCTACCTCATACACCCCAGCATCAATCCATGTTGCTTCACCCTCCAATCCCCAAAATATATTCAGCCCCACCCTTATCCATGCACACCACCGATTTTGTGAAAGGATAGATGAATTCTCTCCCTTGCATGTCTGCTCCATATGCAAGGAATCATACCCAATTATGAAACCAAGGCTCCTATATGGTAACATCTATTTCTTTTGATGTGCAACTACAAAGTACATCCACCGCTTCTCCCTTGCAAACAACATTGAACCCAGAAACCAACTATTTGTCCTTAGTTATCTAGCCCAAATAGAGGAAATGCTCATAGTATGTGTTAACCCAATCTTGCAAGTAACCCATGCACGAGGAGGCTAGTGCTAGTACATTGACCATGCTATTTTTTCCCCAAATAAATAACTACTACTATCAATAACTTGCCACACTTAGTTTCCAAATTGGACATCATAGTTGTTACTACACATGGCCCTGAACACAAAGAATATGATTTCATTGTAAGTAGAACAAATGTACTTGCAGCTTTGGGTTACAATATAGCACATGATCCCTACTACAAGGATGTCCATGTGGACCAAGTTGCATCAGTTTCCTTACTAGATCACCCTACCAATAACTCTTCTCTCCTCTATCGCATCACACCCTCCCCTCCTAACCCATAACTTGGCCTTCTTGCTTTAGATCATGACATAACTACACCACCCGCCCCAACAAACCTCCAACCATCCTCTTGTATCAACACTCCCAAATTCCTATAATAAGATTGAAGAAATATCCAACTACTTACACTCTTCGCATCTCGATTCCACCACTTTGATTTTCTAACCTATTGTTTCCCTCTTTGATTTCAATGAATACACCATGGAAGGCCTTTTTGCGATGGTGTTACCCACACTCTTCCCCATAGGGGTTGCCATGATTACTCAACCATGACTAAGAAAAGTTAAAATGAAAGAATATTCTTTGCACCTTATGCACTACCATAATAACCATTTTTGCCAGCATCTAAGATTCTGATATTACTTGTAAAACCTTATGTTAGACATCGCAACCAAGCAATTGCTTCCATTTTTGTGAAAATAATCCTTGAAGATGTATTTCTAATGACCATTGCAGGCCTTTGTGGATGCATCCATGACATGCCTAATTCGGTGCTTCCTAACCAGATTATGCATTTTTGGTTAGGCCTTAAGGGGACATCCTCTTTCTGGAATAAGCACAAATATGAACTCACTAATATGATCATGCAAATAGGTAGTCCTACTTTCTTATTTACGCTTAGTGCAACTGACACCAAGTGGCATGACCTACACAGGGTCATGCTTGGTGACCCCCCTACGAATTCATTTGAGTTGTCTCAATGGATATTCCACAATATAATCAAGAATCTACATCTTACATCACAATATATTCATTTTTGATTCACAATATTCCTTGAAGAGGTCTTGCAAAAACGTTTCCATGCAACAGAATACTTGTGAAGGTATTCATCTAACCATCCCTCTCTTCTTCTTTTTTTAAATTCTACATATACACTCACCTCACAATTTATCCTCTCATCTTTGTGGATGTGAGTGGAAACATAGGGTCTCTACACACATACTTTGTTTCCTCTGGCTGGAAAACACACCTGATATGGACAACTTCAATTGGCATGACTAAGTTGCAGTTGACAAAGAAAAGTCCTATTATGATTGGCACATTCCTGCTTGGAACCCTCAAGTTTCTCAACAACATGAACCATGCATCCTCCCATCACCATCAATATTTACATCCTCTCGCATTTAGAACTACAAAGAGCTTAATTGTGTTCAACGACATACAAAATTCCACCCCTCTTCCTGTCTTCACAACAACATTCCTACTCTTACATGTCGCTATGTATCTCCATGGGATTTACATCCAACATATTCTTTGATGATTGATGCCAATAGGAAGAAGAAATATGCCCCAACTTGTAATGATGACAGTTTAAACATTCACAACTCCAACATGTTGTATATAAGGAGAGAAAACATCAACTACCAACTGGTTTTGTCTCAACATGTTGTTCTCAACTACATCTCAAAATATGCGATGAAACCAGAAATAAAATCAGAAATTTATTGCTAAATGTTGTCACATCTCTCACACAATGTCCATCCTGAAGCACCTATTGTAAGTGTTGTCTGAAAAATCTTAACAGAAACAATTTCCAATAGGGACATTGGCGCATAGGAGACATGCCACATGATGCAAACGATTCCCATTTTACTTTGTAGCTACTCATTTGTTTCCCTCAATGTCAAACTGTTTTTAGATGTATTTCTCATGGTCGAGGTGCCCCCTTCCCAACACCACCCTTCATTGTAGCATACATGGATAGACCTCCTTCGCTTGAAGAACTACCTCTTATTGAAGGTACACATTTGTGGTCCTTCTCTTCTCGCCGAAAACGAAACCAATGGAAACACATAAAGCCTTCCAATATTGTTCATGTCCTTCCCTACTATAATTCCATCCATTCTCCTACCGATGCTTTCTACACTTCTTTCTATTGCATTGAACTACTTCTATACTTCCCTTTTCACACACTCCCATCGGCCATTGGCTCCATTGATAAAGAAATCATTTCACATTAGGAACAAAAAAAACATGCATATGTTGCATGGCATGTTCATCATGCCCCTAAAGACCCTCTTTCCACTTTCTCTGATGACAACTCCACTAATTTTATGCCCCCGCCCCCTACTTTCGTAGATATGGATGAATGGTAATTCCTTTCTCAACTACACCCTGGGAACAACATGGACATTGATGACCTTGACATGCTTGGCCATCACAACTTTGACTCAAACCACAATTGGGCCCATACTATTATCCCTTCCACTCTTCAATAGACAACCATAAGTTTCATAGAGCTTAGTCGCTCATCAACCTAAATCCATTCTACCCCCTCTCCACTTCCTCTCTCCCTTGATTTATTGTCGCACACCCAACAAGTTTCTCTCAACATTGTCCTCTCCCACTTTAGGACCACTTCCTCCATTCCTCCACTTAGAATTCTCATCCAAGGTACTACTGGCATGGGGAAGTCTTACTTAATTGATTGCCTAAAACATACATTCCTTGACGAATCTACTCCCAAGTCAAGCCCATTTTTCCTACTCATAACAACAAGTGTTGGAACATTTAACATAAATGCACTTGCAATCCATTCTTCCCTTCACATTCCTTTAGTTTAAATGCATCATCTTGAGGGAAAACCACTTCTACATCTCCAAGAACAACTTTAACATGTCAAATACATTTTAATCGATAAGATGAGATTTATTGGGCCTAAGATTCTTTCACACATAGACGATCGTTTAAGGGAGGTATTCCCTTTGTATCACAATATATGTTTTGGAAATCAGTCTATCATTCTCGTTGGTGATCTTGGTCAACTACCTCCTGTAAAGGACATACCCATGCATGTCAACACTTCATGTGGAAATGCCCTTTGGTGTATCTTTGACACTGTTGTCACACTATTTACCATCTTTTGTCAACAAGGGGTTCGTCATGCTGAGGTTGCATTTCACTAGCCTCTTGAAAATATCAAGGATGCAATAGCTACTATGTAGGACTAGAACCTTCTCATGTTAAAGAAAAGTTACATTCTATTACTGGATGAACAACATGAATTCAACAATGCAATTCACATATGTCCAACCAACCTAGCTCTCGCAGTGCATAACAAACAGATGATAAAAAAAATAAACATGCCAATTGCACGATGCTACTTAGATAAAAGGAACCACCATCCTCTTGGTACACAAGAAGAATATGAAAAACTGGATGCAAAAGTTCTTATTTCCAATGAATAATAGGTTTTCCTCACATGCAACTTTTGGGTTAAAGAATGTCTTGTCAATGGAGCCCTTGGAAGATTTGTTTCCGTTTTCTATGCACCTAGATGAAAGCCCCCTAAATTTCCTTTCCATCATTTGTTGTTGTTGGCTTCTTCCAATACAAAGGCCCGCCATGGGATGCCTTCAACCCAACTTATGTTCCACTCCCCCCAATAACGTGAGGTTCTCGTTAGAAAATTTCACTTTGAATGCCATGGCACTTGACAATACATAAATCATAGGGAATGACATTGCCAAAGGTGACAATGGACATTGACAACACACCGACAAGGCTTAACATTCACTGCCAGCTTTAGAGTCAAAACCTTGGTTGACCTCTACATCTCTCCATCATTTTCCTTTAGCCACTACTCTCACATGCAAGGCAATTCTTACGTCTAACGTAGGCAAGAAGAAGAGTCCATGTTAATTTCAAAGTCTTTACAACCTGTTGACACCTAATCCTCATGATTGGGTGAATTTATGTAAATAATTAAATTAGGAATGTGAACAGCCATCAGGAGATGAACTGAACAGTCACACCCTATTGTATATAACAATAACATACTTGATGGAATAACACAAATTAGTTTTCTGCCTAATGGAGTTACTGCCTGGCCTGACATGGTATCAGAGCCAGCTCCTTTTTTAGCTCGTGTGCCTTGTAACTCCCTTGTCTGACTGAGTGCCTGTACTGCCTGCGCTCTGCTCCATATTCCATTACCTATGCCCTGCTCCATACAATACACTGCCCAGATATGCGTTGGTGCCAGATTCTAACATTTTCTGTCAAGCCTGCTACTGTTACGCTGCTACCATGTTACTAAATAAACCCTACGTTGCAACGTTCCTTTGCGTATGGAATCCTTTTCACAGCAAAACTTGTAGTTTTCATTGTTTAGCGCTCTACGCATAACCGTTCGAGCTCATGGTATAGTGAATCCTGTAACGTTCTAGCTGCCCATACTATGATTGTGATTGAACCCTGCCTGTGTGCCCTCCATTGTGAACAAAACTATGCATGAGATCTTCATTCAAACCATCAGCCTCCTGTGATACACGCTCATTGCACCATCGTTCTAACCATACAAGGAAACGATGTTTCTTGGCTTCTATAATGGAGGCAAAGACTGCTTGAGTTTGTCAGCCTTCTCTAAGTCAAAGCCACGCAGAGTGTAAAGATACGTGAACTTCACTACAGCGCCCACCATGGGGCTCAAACCCACTACAGCACCCATTCCCAGTGGACTGGAATGATGAAGCTAGATTTGTCAATGCAGTGAAATTGGTGGCGTCGGCCTCCAGCTTTAGCCGAAAGCGCTTGGTTTGTCTTGAGGACATGAGGTTCTCCAAAACCAATCTTCACTGCGAATTAGTACTAACCCCGCCGGCCAATCTCTGAGCCTCGAGGACTTTTAATCCCAAGGAACGCAAGTGTGGATCGGGGTCTTTAGATCCAAGAGTTGGCAGGTGAGAATAGCAAATACATGAAAAAAAAATTTCGTTATATGATGGGACTGTCCGCTAGCTAGTTCTGCTTGCATTGCTAGAGAACCGGGGATAGCTGTAGCTCTCCTTTCCAAATCTTAGGATGGCAGATTAAATATGTTTGTTGGGTGTTGGTTTCAGAGTTATGCAAATACTTCTATTTCCCAATATATATATATATATATAATATATTATATATATATATATATTGAAATGAGGTTGTCTCCTATGGGTAACTAGTAGTGGTGAAAAACATCTATTTCCATACTAAAAACAAAAAATATAGCTTCGTGTGTTTATTCATATTGATGTGAAGTATGCATATATATATTTTTCATGGCTTATAAGATTCAATAATCAGTAATCTGTATCACGGAAGCTACTGTGATGTTTTATGTTTAATACATAGTCTTGGTGTACTACATTAATTGCTGCCACACCAACACTGGTTTGCTGAATCTCAGTAATGCCCTTTTGAATACAATTTTACTGTATATTGGCAGAAGTATTTTTCTATCAGCAAAAGTAAATTTTTTTACAGAATGCACTCAATCATATCCATGGTGGGAATAGTTCTCACTGGCAAGGAGAACTATCCTGAATGGTCTCGGATGATAAAACACACCCTCATCTTCAATGAGTTGTGGAAAGGAGTGTGTGTTAGAGAAGGAGACAATGACCTAGTACAACCTACCTCAGACAAAGAGCTCGTCATTTGGGAAAACAAGAATAGCAAAGCTTATGCATTAATTGCAACATCTGTAAATGAAGAGGTGAGTCGCCATATTTCATCATATTCAACTGCCTTTGAAGCCT
Organism: Pinus taeda; assembly: GCA_000404065.3. Classification (NCBI taxonomy): domain Eukaryota; kingdom Viridiplantae; phylum Streptophyta; class Pinopsida; order Pinales; family Pinaceae; genus Pinus; species Pinus taeda. The sequence continues at coordinate 12,171 of APFE031524917.1, forward strand.
TACAAAAGCTGAAATAACTCTATGACTCACATTCTGCACTTGAAGTCATTCAACTCATGATTAAACTCTTCACTCTTGAACTGCAAAATAATGATCCTCTTTCTCTTGCATCGGATGTAAAGTCTACAATGCAAGATATAAAATCCACTAAGGTTGAATTGGATATTCCTCTTATTTCTTTTCTCAAGGCACTCTATCCTACTTACTCCAATTATCTTGAGTCATTACAAGCAAATGGAAATCTCAACTATATAACCTTTGACTCTCTTGTGAAAAAGTTTGCTGAAAGAGAAAGATTTTAGAAAGAAGACAGTCCTTGAATATTCTAAAGAGGCTATGTACCTTACTCACAAAGAAAAGTATCCGGCTCAAGATTCTACAAGAGGAAGAGGTGGACGAAGAGGAAGAGGAAGATATTTTAGAGGCAGGGGGGCAGACATCAAGGAGAAAAGGCAGATTTACACTGTATTCGCTGCAAAAGAAATGGATCACATGATGCCTCTACATGCAAGCTACCATGGGACAAATTGAGCAGAGAAGAAACCAACAGAAAGGTAAAACTGATGATACAGACAAAGGTAAAGCACCTGAATCCGCTCACTATGTTGAGGAACAATGTAACATTGGAGTAAATGAAGATTTGTTTAATACTTCACT
>APFE031524934.1:0-107577 GCA_000404065.3 Pinus taeda
ACCAATGCACTCAAATCTCTTTGCTATATCTCCCACTGGTTTTGATTTGCGCATTGCCTCTGATTTTGGTGGAAAACTTGTATATAAGGCTTTGGGAGAGATGAGTTTCATTTTTGCCTCTTAAAAAGCTCATTTTCTAATGTTGTGTTGTGGCAGTTTTTCACTGACTTTAGAACACACTCATTTTCACTTTCCCTTTGAAATTTTAGCTCAAATGACGAAATTTTCGGCACTCTATGCAAGGATTGCAGGATAGGTTATTTGCCCATGGAAACCATGACTGCCTCTGAAAAATCAATTGGCGACTTTTTTGCGAGTTTTGTCATAAATGACATTGTTTGACTTTTCTTCAAAACAAAGTTTTGAAGAAGATTCGAAGTCTATCCACATGACGATGAAGCTTTTTGAACCATAACTATGTAAGGGCCTCACTCTGGCCTACATGGTTCTACTAGACATGTTCAAGTACCGAATTCATGAATTCCTAGACCTATACCTCGAAATGACCTTAGTTCTTTAAACGACCAAACCTTGACTTTCATGGACTTCGATGATGATTGATAAAATACCTGCGCCAGCAGGAGCCAGACATGATACTATAATGACCTTCTCCGTCAGATTATGGCATGCCCCTAGTGGAATGCAACTGGGAGAATGGAGTGGGACACCTAATTATAAAATGCATAAAGAGTTTTGATCTCTGATGGAGGACTCGACCAGACCGACTCTAACACTGTTGACGACCTTTGTCTGACCATCAGTTTGGGGATGGAAAGCTTTGGACCTAGTGAGTTTGGTGTCAACCATTGACTAGAGTCTGGACCAAAATGTACTGAGGAACTTGTTGTCTCGATCTGATATCGTAGAATGTGGTATCCCAAAGTGTACCCACACTCATTCAAAGAAGCATTTAGCAGTGGCTTCTGCTGTGATATTCTTATTACAAGCCGCCAGGGCCATATTTGAGAATCTGTCGATGACAACAAAAACACAGTCATTTCTATGCTTAGTAGGAGGAAGGCCCAAGGTCAACCAGGGGTAGGCAGCGGAGTATATAGGCCGTGATTATTGATGGTCAGTTTGGAAATGGCACAGGCAGTGCAAGATCTGATGTACTTCCTGACATCCTATCGAAGATTCGGCCAAAAGAAATAATTCTGTAGTATTGCAACTATTTTCTCGAGCCTAAAATGCCCAGCGGTGCGACAGTAGTGTGCTTCCCAAATCATCTTGGCTCGCTCGCTTAAAGGAACACAGAGGTGTCCTAGGTGGCATAGCAAGGCATCTTAGAGGTGAAAATATGGAGCTTGCTGACCCTCTAAGAGCCTCTGGTATGTGTGGCCAAAATCTTGTTCGCTTTTGTAGAGAAGTGGCCAATCAAAAGTCTCATTCGCACAAGAGTTGAGCACGGTGGTTAATGCCATGATCGGTGGTCGGTTGAGGTAGTCTACAACATTATTGGTGCTACCCTTCTATACTTGATATTCAAATGGAACTACTGTAGGTATGTGGACCACTTTTGATGGCGATCATTCTATAACTTCCCTTGTGTCTGTATGAACTACAAGGGTCCATTTATGTGGATGATGGTTTCCTTCCCCAAAATGTAATGCTTCCATTGTCAGTAAGCCTACACAATGGAATAAATCTCTTTGTTATAATTAGGATACTTTTGGACTCTGTCTGAAAGTATCTCACTATGATATGCCACTGGATGCCCCTGTTGAGTAAGGAATGCCCCAATGGCATAGTCATAGGCATCTATCTCGATCTCAAATGACTGTTGCAAGTTTGGTAAAGTGAGCATTGGTGCAGAGCAGAGGCAATGTTTCAACTCTATGAATGCCTTCTATTGAGATTTAGAACAAAAGAATTTTTATTTTTCTCCTCCCTTGGTGACTTGACTTAAGGGCCAAATGATATGGGAGAATCCTAGCACAAACCTGCTGTAGAAATTGGCAAGACCTAGAAAGCTATAGAGTTCTATTAGAGTGGTTGGGGTTGGCCAATCCTGAATGACTTAGATCTTGGTTGGTTCCAAATGCACCCTCGTTCATTAATAACGTATCCTAGATACTGAACCTGGGTTATGCCAAAAGTGTACTTCTCCAAATTGGCACAAAACCTATATTGCCATAGTGTTTGGAGAACTTGTCGCATGTGGTGGAGGTGCTCTTCCCAGCTCTTGCTAACGACCAGGATGTCCTCCAAGTATACCACTACAAATGAGTTGGTGATAAGCTAAAATATGTCATCCATCAACCTCATGTATGTTGCAAGATAATTCGTCAACCAAAAAGGCATAACCAACCATTAGAAAAGGCCCTCCTTGGCTTTGAAGGTATTTTTCCACACCTTAGAGGGTTTTATTAGTACCTGGTGATAGCTGGACTTCAAGTCGATCTTACTGAAATATTTTTTCCCCTTCAGTCAGTCCAGAAGATCATCAAGCTATGCGATCAGGTACCTATTCCAAACAATGATCTTGTTCAATGCGTATTAGTTAATACATAGTTTCCAAGTCCCATCCTTCTTATGTAGCAACAAAATCAGGCTCCCATAGGGTGATGAACTCTGATGGATGTGACCTTTATGAAACAACTCTTGAATCTTCCTCTTGATTTTTTCATTCTCCAAAATGGAGCACCAATAGATTGGTCCATTGGGCAGCGATGAAGCTGGGGTCAGATTGATTGACTACTTGGCCTGACAGTGCAGAGGCACCCCTGTGGGGGAGGTGAAGTTGTCCTCGTACTCCTCTATGACCTTGTCCATATGTTGCTGTCGTGCGGAGGGGCCTTGTCTGGAGGTCATGGCCATTGTCTTCTTCCTTCCTTGAGGGCGTATCATGAGGAAAATAAATTTCCCAGTTTTGGAAATGAGTTTAATGCATTGTTTTGCAGTAACAAAAGAGATGGTGGTAGGTAGTGCTACCTCCGGTATCACATACAACTTATTTCCAAAAGTAACAATAACAGCATGAGGCCTTGACTCAGACACAACATGTTGCTTCCATAAGTATGGTTGGCCTAATAATACATCAAAAACATGAAGGGGAGCAACGTCACATAATATCTCATCCGTGAAGGGCTTAATGTTGTATTGAAGGTGGCACTACTGGCTCACACGAAGATCCCGTCCTCGGTGAAGCTAAATAATGGTGTACGGTTGTGGATGTGCTATCGTTGGTAAGCCCAACCACTTCACAACCTCTATCGAAATGAGGTTCTTTTGGCTTCCACTGTCGACAATCAACTAAGATGGGAACCCTTTACCCACTTCTGGGAGTGGAAGAGGAGCTCCTCCTCGTCCGAGTCTTTGGGTTCCTCTTTATGGATCTTCGTGGTGGCAATGGTAGCGTTGGGCTCTGCATTGATAATCTTCTTCCCTTTGTCATTCCCCTTGTCGGGTTCTAACTCAGAGTCATAACATGCATTTGATTCCGAAGCCTTTAGCTCGGCCACTAGTGACGGCTTGGCCCAACACTCACTTTTGTTGTGAGTGGAGCTCTTATGGTACTCACACTGATTTCTTTTGTCCTTATTTAGCTTCGTGGTGTTGTTCTCTTCTTTCAGATTTGGTGAGTTGTCCTAGGCTGCCCCGTCTTGGCTTTGTTCTTTGTTCTATGGCTTCGGGGCACCTTTCGCTTGCTTCAAATTCACAAATCCAAAGTCTCACTTCTTATGTTTAAAATTTTTCTCGATCTTGACCACATATCGGTATGTTATGCCCAGTGAAGAGATGTCCAAGAATTCCACCTCATCCTAGATGTACTTGTACAGGCATCTAAGGTACTTGAGAAACAAATGCTTCTTAGAATCCTTGATACCCAACTTCGTGCGAAGGGTATGAAAAACACTGGTAAACTTTGGCACATCTTGGTCCCTAACCTGACGTAGCATTGTCCACTTTATGTATTTATGCTCATAGCTTTTGACAAGGTAGTACTGCTCCTTGATGGCATCCCAGAACAATTTGCAAGTGGGTGCAGCTCAAAAGAATGAGTTCGTACTTTCATCCTTCTACTCACAGTGGGTTTCCCACCAGTTCTTGATGTGGAGGGTTGCTATGAGAAGTGCAGAGGTGATCTTTTCCCGACTGGAAAAACCATGAATGAAAAAATAACCTTCTAGCAGATTTAACCATTTATATACAACGTCTGCATCTATCTGACCCTCAAATATGGGAATTTCAAAGTTAACTTGTACCTTAAAGGGTGTGGCACTTCCAGAGTAGCTTTCGGAAGTAAATGTGTCACCACTGGGTAGCTGCTAAAGGATCTGGGCGAAGTTGTCCATCATCGCGTTCCTTCGTCACTCGAGGGCTTCCTCGAGCAAGATTTTGATAGGATCTCCTGCCACTTCGTCTTTGTTTTCATCCTCCATGGGAGGTCGTCGGGATTTGCGAGGCTGGTCTTGCAAAGGTTCGACTAGTTCAAGCCGTAACTCCTTATATCCCAACCTCATTGGGGACATGCAAAGAAAAACAGAGAAAGAGTAGACCACTCTCATACCACTGATCCAGATTTAAACAAGAACATAACAAATTAATGATATAACCATAAATACAAATATGCAATGGAAATAACACTTCATTCATTAATATCAAATACTAAAGTATGCTTACAAATAGAATGGAAATAAGACTAGCTTAGGCGATGGTAGCTTATATTTGAGAAGAGAAGCGGCGACTACATGCCTCTGAACTGTGTTACAATGAGGCTGAAGGGCCTTTTTATTATTGAACAATAATAGCAAACCCTAAACAACCAAAACCCTAACCCGATGAGATGTAACACCAAGAGTTTATGGGCCCCGTTGGGGTGAGTTTGACAACCAACTTCCCAGGGTCACGAATTGGTCATATTATCTCCATTTGGCATGCATGATAACCCATTGGAAAGATCTCTCAGAGGACTACGTTGGAAAAGACGATTTTAGGTAGAAAATCGCTAGCAATATATTTCCAAAAACTCATCATTTAGGGCCTCAAAATGGCTCAAGAAGTTTAGGACCCGAAAAACTACTAAAAATAGTAGACTGTGCTACATTTAAGGAAACTGAAAAACTGAAAGAAACAATGGTGGGGGTCCAACTGGAATTGGTTGATGGCCACCAATATTCACCTAGATCAATTACCTAAATTAAGTAGACATATTCATTAACATTTCCATTCCTATGCATTGTAAGAATACCTTCAAAAGGAAAGAACCACCAAACTTGTTATTTGCATGGGCCTAGATGCACTTTCAAATACCAAAGAGCATCATTTTAGATAGGGATGCCATAATTATTAGTGCATTTGGTAATATGCTATGGGAGAACATGGACATGAATTTAAATATTTATACAACATTCCATCCATAGACAAATGGGAAAAGCTGAAGTAGTTAATCGGAATTTTCTATAGCTTTTGTGGAGTTAGAATCAGAAGCATAAAAACACTGAGGATGACAATTTAGTCTATATTAAATACTTTCACTATAGAGTATTCCACACTCTAACTACTAAGTCCCAATTTGGAACTTGTTTTATATATTTTCCACCGTCACCTTTGGATGTTGTATATGGACAACAAGGAGTGAGGGGGGATCTCATAACATATGCATTTAAAGAACAATTTTTTTAGAGGATTAGGAAGATTCATTTGTATGTACAATAGGCACTAAAGTTTTCATAGTAAAAATATAAGGCCAAGCATGATTAACAAAAAATAAAGAATTTATTTAGAGTGGAATATATAGTACAAATATAGTTGAACAAGCAATGACTTCAATGTCTTGGTAATATGATCAAGGCTTTGTGATATTTTCTTTTTGAGATATTGTAAAAGGTGTGAGATAATGCTTATAGACTAAATCTATTCCCATAGATGTGAATTTACTTAGTAGTGAAGGTAGAAAATCCTAGATAACCTTCCATGTTGTATTGGAAAGAGGAGCAGGTCCTACCTTCCATAGAGGATTTAGATCTAGATTCCTAAATAGAGTTTTACATAGGATATAATTTACAAGATAGAGGAAACATGATATTTGGAATATTGGGTAGAAAGAAAGACTTCTAGGGAAAGTTAAATGGTACTCCAAGGATAAGGTGGAGCAAAAAATTATTCACCTCATTTAATAAAGCTTTTTGGGACCAAAAACCTCCTAAAATGGGAAGGTATTGTTTCGATTGGGTCATCATGTTATCTATTGTCTATATTGATGCTTTTAGAGTGCAAAAATAGAGAAATTAGCTTATAGATTCATTTTTAATTATGGGTCCCAATTTGGAGAATCGAGGTCCAAAAACATCCATAGGAATCTTGAGGTTGTAAATGAAGTTTTGATGTCCAAAAACTTTCATTAATGTGATATCCTCTGACATTGTTTTAAACTTAGATACATTTCCAATGGTGCAATAAGTGCATGAAATAGAGTTCATATGTAAAAGTTATGCCTCTTGCAAGTTGACCTACCATGTTGACCATTATGGTATGAGTGGATGTCACATCGTCCCTCATTAGTCACATATGTAATATGCACAATGTATGTTAAAGTCATGATGGCTATGTTGGCAACTCCCATTGACTACAAGTGATATATAACCACTTTTGACTAATCCTTAGTGATACCAAACTCAAGAATGAAGGAACCATTGGAATGGGATCAATGAACATAATTTTTTTTTAGAAAGGGACCACATAAGGATTATTTGAGTTTTATATTTTTCCCAAAAAATGAATTAAATCATAAGATGTCACCATGTTCATTAACATTAGTAATCTCCTTATCAATCTAATAAATCTATAAACAACACTAGGTTCAATAAACCTTTCCATACAAAGAATTGTAGAAGGTTGCGAGGATGAGGTTGAGAGCATTACATTAGAATTAGTTCTATATCCCTACATGTTTAGACCTAAGAAAATTATACTTTAAGGACATATTTGTCCCAACAAGTTTGGACCTAAGAAACTACTATCCTAGGAATTGTTGGTCCCCATCATTTGTACTTTGGACCATTGAAATGGGACAAGAATAATACATTAGATGCATCCCAGGGACACTTACAAAGAATTTGGCATCAATGGAAATTGGGAAACACAAACTTAAAAACCTTCTCTTTAATCATTGTTACAATAGGTTGAACATCTACGAAAAAAGGGAAAGTGGTAGGAGGGGTAGGAGCTTCCCCCTACAAAAGGAAAGGGGCGACTACTGAGAATCACATAAGTAATTCCATACTGCACTTAGCATAGGAATATTCTTCCCATGCACATGTGCAAGCATTCAAAAATAATGATGTTGGGACCAATACCATCATTCTATAAAGGAAATGTGGAGAAAATAATTTACTAGTCATAGATGCATAGGAATATTCTTCCCATGCACATATGAAAGCATTCAGAAATAATGATGTTGGGAATGATATCATCATTCTACAAACGAACTGTGGAGAAAACACTTTACTATTGAAAGATGCATAGGAATATTCTTCCCATGTATATATGCAAGCATTCAGAAATAAATAATGATGTTGGGACTGATACCATCATTCTATAAACGAAATGTGGAGGAAACACTTTACTAGTTATAAAGGGTTGTGCATCCATTGTTACAATGAAAAACTTTTGGGTCATGGGTATAATAAGAGAAAAAGTACTAAATTTTCATTCTATTGAACTTACTAATACTTTAAATAGTTATTAATCATTTTTTTCCAACCTAAAAATTAAAGTTATTTAAATTTAATCAATTTGCTAATTAATATTTACTCCATATAATTAAACTTTTATTATTTCAACTCTCCAAAATTGAATTTTATTATATTAATAAAAAGAATTAGTTAAATTTAGTTGATTTCATATTTTCTATTATTTAAAAATAATTTAGAAACTGCGGTTGAAAATTTTGAAAACAATCTCAACTAGAAACACGTCTCATACAAATTATGGCTTGAAACCATAAAACATATTTTAATGAAAAGAATGTTACTTTTCAGTCGATTCCTTACATTATAATAGCATGTTATGGTCCTAAAATTTTAATACAAAATTTGAAAAAGGTTTGGTGTTATAAAATTTGAAATTGGTTTCTATACATTATTATCACGTTTTGATATAACTTTTTCCAAATTTGGTCTTCAACCTACTTGGATCAATTTCAGTTTTATAGTTGCTTTTGAACCTAACTTGCTTAATCATAGCGTGTTACAAAAACAACCCGGTATTGTCTTTTTGTTATCAATATTTATTTATCTGTTTTGTTTCTTGTTTTTTTTAAAGATTGTTTTTGCTATGATCATGTTTCTGATTTCCAAGGGAGGTTCTATATATGTAAGTTTTTGGTTTCATATGCTCGCAAGGACGCTAGTAATGGCCCTTGCTGTCTCTTATATGTACTCTTTATATTGACTCAATATAATATTATGAAATTTTTCTCTTTAAATTTGAGGTTAATCAATATATAATGTGATCATCCATATCTAATGTGAAGATGTTTAAAAAATAATAAAAAAAATAATATATAGTAAATAATAATATATATATATATATATATATATATTAAAAATCAAAATAAAAATAAAAATAATCTAAATGATAATCTAAAGTTAAACTGATGTTATAATAAATTCAAATAAAATTAGAAAGAATAAAAATAGAGAATTGATGGATAATACCAAAAAACTAAATAATAAAAAAATAATAACAAAAAATATAAAAATAGATAAAACAAAATTAATAAATCATTAAAAAATATATCTATAATTTAAAAAAATCTAAACGAGTCATATTTTATATATATTAAAATTATCAAATATAAATAAAATCATTTAAATAAACTTAATCTATTTAAAATATATTAAATAAATATAATAATAATCAATGGAATTGAATTCAATAATAATAATCAAGAATTCCATCATTAAAAATGAAAAATCGTTATATATAAATAAAGATAAAAAATATAAATATACACATATAAAATCGAGGAAAGAAAAGCCGGGATCCGATTGCTGTTATTTTCAGAAAGTTAAAAAGACAAACTATTCAGAAAATTCAAAATTTATAATAAAAAACATCAAATTATGTGACATTCAAACAAAACGCCAAAGTTAAAGGTAGTTGGTAGGAAATAAAGAGTTCTCGAAATCAACCGTTATTTGAGAAGGGATTATTAAGTAGTGGAAAATGTGCCAACTTATTTTTAAACATATTTGATTTGAAAAAATGATATGATTATTTTATAATTTATTTTAATAAAGAAAAGAAAATATAATAAATATTATAATTTTAAAAAATATATATTTTATTTTTCTATAATTTTTTCAATCTGTTGATGAATTATACTTGTTATTTTGAAACAGGTGGACAAATTTTTCTGATATAATTTTCCCAAATATTTGTATAATAAATCATTATCAAATAAATATAATATATAAACACCAAAATTTACATTTTTAATGTTCATTTTAAAATTTATATATATGATTTTTTTTTTTTTAATCTGGTCTGCGGCATCCACCTTGAAAGTAGTCCATTTATATTTACCTTGAAACTATTCTATTACATATATTTTCGTCATGCCGAATTGTCTATGACAAGATTCCTACAACTTGATTCATTTTCAACAAAATATTATTATGTTAATATATTAGGTTTTATATTATACCTATGTTTAACTATTTATCGCATTATTTGATTACATTTTATTTAGAAAAATTGTGAGGGAAAATTTGGATAATCTTTGATTGAAAAAATTGTCATAGCATTTTTTTAGTTTAGTTTTGTCAATGTATGTAATTTTGATTTTTTATTATTAATAGTTGAATAAGACATAATTTAACTATATATATATATATATATAATTAAATTAACAATATTAGCTTGTGATTTCTTATTATTTAAAATATATTTTGAAATTTATAAATAATTTTAATATTTTACAAAAAAAATTATAATATTTTAATTAGTTGTTAGCTTAAAGAGATGTTTTTTTTTTTTTTAATTTATGGAAATTCCAGTGATATTTTGAAAAAAAATTGGCAGGGATTTTTATGTATCAAAGTAAAAGCTATCAAATTTCATAATTTTAGGTGCCCCAAAAGCTTTTGATGGGGCTGAATCCATCTCCATCATCAAAAATATGATTCAAACACTTTCTCTACAAGAAATTCCAACCATTTTTAACTAGAAATTCTCCCGCCTCCCTAGTAAACGACTCCATTATATTTAGCACACCTTTATAGAATTCAACCATTATACCATTATATTCCGAACGATTATATTCAGCACACCTTTATAGAATTCAACCATTATATTCAAAACGATATAGAATGATAGGGTAAACAAGTGGCAATGATTCCATTCCTTCATAGATATGGTGGCAACGATTTCTAAGCTTTATAATTCTCCAACGCTTTGTAAATTGCAACCTTCATTTCCAATTAACCTTAAATATGAGTAATGCTTAATCCTTCTTGGTTCGATTTCATATTCCTCTCTTGTGCCAATGGCACATTTGTCGATACAGAGAGTATATGGGACTCTAGTCCATTCTTATCAATGCAACCTCTTGAAGATGTTCCAAGTCATGCCCAACTATCCAATTTGGTCGATACGTACAGCTGTGGGACTCCAATCATAATTGTTGGGGCATTTCAAAAATGAGAAATAACAGTCATTGCCACTGTGAGTGGAGCAGCTTAGGGTTTACCAAAGCTGGTTTACAGATTAATGAGGACATTGTAAAGATCCTTGAGGCATAGCTTGTCCTTCTTACCATTATATAGACTTTATCATTACATAGATTTTTATAAAACATGGGAAATTTCAAGATTATCTAGCATTATAGTATTCTAGAGATATCTAAAAGCAACAATAGTTATTTAATAATAGTTGGCACTCATAACTAACTGTTTTTATGCAACCAAGTATTCTTTCTAATTAACATGGGAGATTACTATAGTGTAACACTCCCCTTAATTTCAATTTTTATTGGCGATGCCTAAGTGCTATCTCTAAAACTCAAAAATATTATATCCCAATGGCTTTGGTAAAGATATCTACTAACTAATCTCTAGATCCACGAAATTGAAGTGATATGCCACCTATCCAGTGAAGTGATAACAAGTGTCAATGGGTTTGTTTTTCTTGTGAAGAAAATGGTTCTTGAGCAATACATTGTTGAATTGTTATCACAAAAGTTAGTAGTTTGTTTATTCTCAACATGTGCAAGATCTTTCAAAAGTTTTATTAGCCACAATACATGGCATGTTGTTGCAGTAGTGGCTACATATTATGATTCAATGGAAGATATTGAGGCAATGGGTTGTTTTTTATATGTCCATGAGATCAAACTTGTACCCAAATAAAAAGCCTATCATGAAGTTTTTTTTCCTACCATCAATATCGGCAGCAAAATCATTGTTTGTGCATATGTGCATTTTGTAAGCCTCACATATTCAGAATTTGTGTACCATAATCTATAACTACCAGTACATGCAATATATGTCAAAATTCTTTTTCCAACTTTAAATTCCTCGGGAGACTCCATAAATATGAAAATGTAACTAGCCACATATATAACATATTGTCTAGTTGCAATAAGGTACATGAGACTACCTACAAATGTCTTATACAATGTTGAATCCACTACTAGTACATCATCTTGCTTACTTAATTTTGTCCATGTTGCAATAGGTGTGTGTGTTGGTTTTGTTTTGTCCATTCCAAACCTATTTAACAATATTTATAGCATATTTTTCTTGACATATGAAAATCCCTTGTGTACATCACTTGACTTTGATTTCCAAAATGTACTTCATATGAGCAGGGTCAATGATCTGAAATTCTCTTTTTATCACAAATTTTAAATCATCTAGCATCAAATTCCATATATATATATATTATATATATATATATATATATATATATATATATATATATATATATATATATATATATCATGTCAGCAAAATAAATAAAAACTATGAGGATTTTATTTTGATCTGATTTGGTATAAAGGGTAAGCTCATCACTTCTACTACGAAACGATTGGTGAGAAAGTATGAGTCAATCTAAATTTACCAAGCTCTCAGAGCTTGCTTCAAGCCATACAATTCTTTCTTCAACTTGTATTCTTTTCATTCCTGGACTTTTACTTCAAATCTTGGTGGTTGATCAATATACACCTTTTGTTTGAGTTGTCTATCCAAGAAAGTTGACTTCACATCCATGTGATAAACTAGCCATTTATTTTGGGTTGTGTTGTGCTACTCAACAACCTCCCATTTGTTAATAGTACTAGTAAATATTACACTAATAAATGGGGACCCTTTAAAAATCTTTCCAAAAATAAGTTTAGCATTTAGAAATTTTCCTTATTAAATTTTGGAATAAAACAAGATATCAATTAAACACGTTTTAAAAAACAATTAAATGTCTCATTTTCCCACATATCACATGATCAAGCATGATTGAAATCCTTGCTGATGCACCAAATCCACCGAAAAGTGATCAAAAGAGGACTTCACGCTTTAATGATTTGAAACTAGTACGTTTCTTATATAAACTAATTCATAAGGCACTTCTTATTAAAAATAAGGCCCGTGTCGCATATCACTATCTTTAAAAAGTGCACCTTATTGAGATACCTTAAAATATGTAAGACGTGAAATTGCGATGACAACATTTTCCTTACCGCATCACATTTAGGACATTTAATAGAACATCACAAAATTTTCATTCGTCGAGATTGTGAAATGTGATTGAGACCTGGACCCACTCCTGAGATACGTTACAGACAAGTATTTAGGTTCGTTTCTTAATACAAAACACTTTACACAAGAAAAACTGACAAATGAGCTATGTCCTGCAAACAATAGTAAGCAACCCAAATCTCGCATCTCGTAGAAACAATAAGGAAAGTATACAAACATAACGCGATAATGTGATCTGCAAGATTGCTTTGCGAATTGTAGAATCACCATTTTCACAATTTAAAGGCTGATCACCATAGAAGCTTTCTTCCCGACTTCTAATGCAGACATTAATGAGCATTAAAGCTAAGAGATAACGAACCGTTAGTGGGAATTTAGTAAAAGTTAATGGCATTTATGTGTGAAAGGCCATCCAAGGTGATATGATATCTTCTCACTTGCGTTCAAATAAAAATCCTTTCTTATCACCTTTTCAGGTTATCTGTATTATCCCATCTTACGTTCATTCTTATCTTTGTATATCCAATAGCAGTGGTTTTTCTCCATTTTCAGGGAAAATGCACAGAAGGAGTCTTTTGGAGCAATGGAAAAGAAGGGAAAAGCAGTGGCATTTGAGAAATCATAAATGACCCCTTTATTCATAGATACTACATGCAGCAGAGAAAGAGGGACCTCTATGTGGGAAACCATGTATGATTTATTATAAGAAGAGCAACCAAGAGCTTTGGAAACAAAGGTCACAACTGATGGTCATGCTTCCTCATATGCCACCATTTTTTAGACAACATTCTCATTTCTGCATCCCATAGCCACCCGCCCAAAGATAATCCCTTACACAAATAAGGTCAAGTGGATTATTGATCAGGCTGATATCTTAGATAGCTAATTTAAGAATAGAAGCCAAGAGGTTATGGGATCTTTTTCGCTAGACAACCTACGGCTTATGTACCACTTACTAGAGCCACAAGCCATCTACAACAAATAGCTCCTTGAGAAGTTTGCTATAGAGAACGAGGACCCAACAGATGTCACCCAGACCTGGTCAAATAATGAGGGAAATATCAAAAAGGACAAAGCGGGTATGTACTCTACTGCATCTATTTCTCCTCCCCATAGTTTTGCAGCAACCATGCTATGTAGGATGTTTGGCAAGCCTGATAGCATTGAATTTTCCCTAGAATGGCTAACATTAATAGATGCAGTTGTAAACGCAACCATAATGAATTGGGCCCAAAGTTTGTCTGATATTTTACCAAAGGAAATAATCGATTATGGGAGGAAAAGGAGCGTCTCAACGAGTAGTTACCCTCCATTTTTATGAGTGCCTATGTGATGGATGCAATTTGTTTTGGTTCAAAATTTTGTTTCATGGGATGGAAATGCGCTGTGAAAGATCCACTTCTCATTCATATATATCATAAGGACATGTGGGAGTCTAAGTTTCGCCCGCATTTTTACAAAATTTGCCACGGGGTCATGCTTCCTATCTACAAACCAGTTTACAACTGATATTCCCCTAGGTTTTCTAAGGAGGCTGATGTAGATATCCTCTGAGTGACCAAATGGTTTGGGGAGGAAACATTCAAATATATTACGGTTTTTGGGAGCATCACCTCAACTCATGTCCTCCCATACTATGTTCTAGACAAATTGATGGCTAGAGAGATAGCCTGTCAAACATCTAGTGAGGGTGGGCTAAGCAAAGGATTAAAGGAGGCAAAAAAGGCCATTTGGTCTACATTTACATTACACTCTGGAGCATTTGCACTACACGATCTGGGACATACATTCAAAGAAGCAGAGATCATGTAATCTCTGAAATTACCTAAAATCCCAGGTCGTGAGTATGATCCAAATGGCACTGCCAAAGACTTCACTACCATGGTAAAAGTGAAGGTATTCAGTCATGAGGAAGATGCATTTGATAACATCTTCCTACAGAAAGAGACATTCACAGAAGTGAAGCGCATGTCATCACTAATTTTTGACCCATAAGTGCTTGAAGCCTTTCATCAATAGATAGAAAGGAGATTGCTAAACTTCCCATTGGACCAATTATTGATTGAACCAATAAGGGAGCCAACTCCCAGCGTAAGCCTAGAAGGAAGCTCCAAAGAAAATTTTAAAGATGATTCCGAAGAAGAGTCCCAAGAGAAGTCTACTAGGGAGTCAAAGAAATCAGAGAAACAAACACAGAATGGGGGAGGAAAAAGAAAGGAGTCAGAAAAGGATACAACCCAATCTATAGAAAAGAGAGCTAAGCAAACTTCAACTAGAAAATAGGTTGAAATTCATTTCACGTCTACCACCAGTGATTGATTCATAGGAATGATGGGAGAATTTTAATAAAAAGCTCCATACAGAGAAACAAGCACCTAAGCAACAGACTCCGCAACACAAAACAACTTAAGAAATTACAGTAGAGAAAATTGTAAGTACTCAAGAGGTAGAGCACATTCCTACCACTCCTAACTTTGAAATTGTTTTGAGAATTGAGGATATTCCTCCTTTAGATGTGTTTTATAGCCCAACCCACAAAGATGTTGTCAAAAGGAAGAGAAAGAATAGGAAGTTGAATGCTACAGCTGCTACTACTCCTGATAATGAACAGATGGATATTGTCTAGAAGGACTCACCCATCGACCCATCTAACAACCTTACTAGACTATATTAGTTTGCAGGAGCCTATGCCACAATGACTATTGACAAAGAAAAAAAATTATAAATGTTGCTTAGAGAAAAGGAAAATAAAATTTTGTTGTTTGAACAACAGTTAGATCAAGAAAAATCTAACCAGCATGTAGAGTTGTAAATAGCCAAGCTCCAACAAGAATTTGAGCAGATTTAAATAAAACATCAAGCCAATTTAGCATAAAAGGAAGTGCAAGTACAAGCATTAACATATAAGTATAAGGAAAACTAAAATATTGATCAGTTTATAATTGAAGCGCTCAGCCTAAACTCCCAGCAAATGCATCAAAAAGAAATTCTATGCTAGAAGGTCTCGCACTTGATTCCTTATTGCAAGACTAGTGACAAGTTAACGAGTCAGGTCGTTGACATGAGAGTTAAATATGATGAAGCCTTGAAAAGGGTTTCCGAATTAATCACCTGGAAGAATTCAAAGGATTGGAGGAAGGTTGATTTGCCTATATTGGAGGAGTCACATACATAAATGTTATTTGCAGACTGGGATTCTCAAATTAGGATAGATGAAAAGGCAACGGTGGTCGCAACAACAGTAGAAAATTGTGTTATTGAAAACATCAAAAAAAATATACATAGTGTAAACCTAGTGGCAGAGTGTATACCAGGTTTTCTTCCAGATGTCAAACAACTCAAATAACAATGGAGGTAGGAAACAATAGAAAAAGAGGAATAAATTAGGCAAATGACCAAGTTAAACTCGGAAGTGTACTGGCAATATTTAGTTAAACCTTACAACCATTGGATGACCCTGCGATGCCTAACCTCTTCCATGTAGAAAATGGTGCCAGCACTGACTGATGTCATGTTCACTAGGTAGTTGAAATCTGCGATCAATCGACTGACACAGCTCAAACTTATGACAGACATCTGCAATCTTAAAGATCAAATGTGAAAGAGTTACTCACCATGTTTTAATTTCTATTTTTGTTTTGTTTTACACAATTTGAGGAAGGTCGTTTAAACCTCCTCAACTATTTTTGTAATAATCTATTATTAGGATTTATAGTTTAGTATTTAATCCCCTCTCATGTATTTAGTGAGGCGTCCATAAATTTTATCAAAAACAAACTTCAAAACATGCACTTTTGTCCCTTTGAGGAAGTTCTGGTGAAATGAATGGAAGAAGATGTATTTTTATCTTATCTGGCATTTTCTACTGAAATTTCACTTTTTTACCCTTAGATGGTGTTGGATTGATTGGAAGTAGGTTGATATTGTTGAAACACATCAGAATAAATTATTATAAATGGTACTTTTATCTCGTGATTTTGTTTTGTTTGCGTATTAAGCAATAATTTTTCTTCAAATTGTTTATGTAAGAAAGTTTAAAGCTTGGTTAGCATTATTGCACTTTTGTATGGTGATGGCCTAAATTTTATGCTAAATATATAATAATTCCTTATGTGATACATCTTTCACAATTGTTTAGTCTAACTATTTATCCAAAACAATTGTTGTTAAAATGATTTCACTTCCTATTGCAGTTGAATGATATTTATCACAGATTTCTTTAGGACATTATTGTAGATCTCATGTCTCGATTTTATTCCCGGGTATAGTCATAGCTAGATAGTGTTTAAATTAGGATATATGCATGTGATTATTAGTTTATACTAGATTACTTTTAGCTTAAACGTTCCACCAAACTATCATATATCAACCCATTAGCAATATCATCATTCATATTAGAAAACTGGTCCCATTACCCCGAATCAGAGCCACAACACCAAACAAAAAAGGAGTTGCCAAACAACATCCAGACTGGGTGGTTTTCCCCTAATTTTGTAACCAATGATTTTTGATTAAATCCAAATTAACAGTTCACCCGAAGAGTAAAACTCCCTCGCCATCGCCTCCAACTTGTCGATCGAATTCCAAATCTCCTAATCCTAAGCGAGAAGTTGTAGAAAAAACAACAAATCTCACTACTGAAATCCCAAACAACCCAAATCATTCTTCTTTTACCGAAGCCCTTGAATTCCAGTCTTTGATTCATAAATTATATGGGATTTCGATATATCAAGAGGAATCTGAGTTATCCCGAGATAGTGTTACCTCTTAGTTTACCCCATCTCAATGGTTAACTAGAGCACATAGAGAAAAGCTTGGAATCCCACCATTTGAACTCCCTCTACCAAGCTATAAGAAAGCTAAGAAGACACCATCTGAATCTCACAATGAGGTTCTTTCATTAACACAATCATCATATTCATTCATTCCATCCATATCATCACAAGACCAATCATCCACCTCACCACTCCAGATCGTGGTCAACACAGGTACTGGAACTCCATCTTCCTCTACCCAATCACCTTCAAACACTACCACATCTTCTCTTCTCTAATACCAAAAATGGCTCAAAATCCTCAAAGGCCATGGAAAAAATCGAAGACTTTTTAGGATGGCTACACCTTTACATTCGTTTCTAGCCCATCCAGAGAAATGGTTACCAAAGTTCAATCTTGATAATGGCCTACTCGCTCAAGAACACATAAACAATTTTATGTTGTCCATTAACTTGAACGAAGTAGTAGAATAAGATGCAGTTGTAAAATTATTTCCAGATACTTTGCGAGGAGCATCGGGATCATGGTACTTCTCATTACCATCAGGTTCTATTAATAGTTGGGATGCTTTTCAAGAGAAGTTCTTAACTAAATTTGGAGATGATAGATCCACAACTACCCTAATCAATGATCTCTCAAATTTAAAGGTTGACCCTAAAGCACCAATAAAAGACTTCAACTCTCACTTCAATAAATGATTGAATAAGACACCAGTGACATCTAAGCCAAGCAATGAGGTCCAAAATGGGTGGTATATTTTTGCTCTCCCTTCAAACACAATTATTTTCGTCGATAGAGCTGCCAAACCAACTTTGCCAGAAAATATGAAGGAGGCAATAGTTGTAGAAAAACATATTCTAGTTGTAGATAAGAAAAGTGCATTAGAAGAAAAAATATCCAAGAAAGTGACTTCTATGGATGAATCCAAAAAGAAACCACCAAAATATCCTTTTGATCTTGAAGGTTTGTAGAAAGTCCTCAAAACAATGTCTAATGAAATGGTTGATATTAAAAAACAACTAGCAGAGGCTTCCTCTAAGAAGTATTTTAGATCATTTAAAAGGAATTCCCCCTCTAATCCTAAACCTCCAAATGCTATATCAGATGCTAAATCAGATGGGGAGGAAGATGAAGTTTCAACAAATGAAGAGAAAACAGATGACGAAGATGTGGCAGAGTTACAAGGAATGTGGGATTTTATACTTCCCAATGAAGAAACACAAGAATCACTTCCTATGGTCACCTAAAGTAAAAACCCTATTGATTTGTTGCAAACAAATCCAAAGCAAAAGGATTCAATGCCACCTCCCAAAGACAAAACAACAGTTAATAAATTTTCACCAAAATCCCCTCAAACTCCTCCTTCTCAGTTGAACTCTTCATATTCAACTAAAACCTTGGTAGTATCTGATGAAATGGAATATAATATTGTTGATGATATGAAAAATACTAGGGAAAACATCACCTTTTATGAGCTTAGAAAGTTAAAATATCAGTAGAAGCTACTCCTTAAGGAGCTCAAAGTAGTACCTACTTCACATCGTCCTACTGTTGTGATCTCACAATCTACCCAAGAAACAAGAAGACTCCCTAGCACCTGTTTAAACAAAATTGATCCAACCAACATTGATTTGATTGGAGGAAGATCTAAATCTGATACTCCTCCATTCCTCTTTACTTTTGAAATTTTTAATAGAAACTTACACCACTTTTTAGTTGATTCGGGAGCTTCATTTAACATTTTACCTAGAACAATTTGTGCAAAGTTGAATGTTCAACCTCAAAAATCTATTGTATGCATTTTGTAGTTGGATCAATCTCAATTTAGATTTGTAGGGGAACTTAATCAAGTAACTATCAGACTCTCATCAAATCCCAAAGTCTATCAAGTCATTGACATTCTTATAGTTGATATTCGCAAGTTCTATGGCTTAATCCTTAGTAGGGACTGGTGATAAAAGCTTCATGGATATTTTGCGGCTGACTAGTCCCATATGTGGTTTCCCTATAATGGCAAGCCAAATCAGATAGGGGTTGATCGCAAAAGACATAAAAGATACATAGTCGCATAGCTAGAAGGAGAAAATGAACTAGTGGCATATAGCAAAAATATCATCAAAAACTACTTAGTAGAATCATTTCTAGGAAATTTTAATGCTTATACTTCACCTTTCTTAGAAAACTATGTAGCATCTCAAGTTGAAAACTTTTCCTAGACAGATACTTCTAAGTGTGTAAATTTTGTAGATAAACATGTAGTTAGCTCTTTATTTTGGAAATTATTTTTTGATGGATCTAAATCCAATGATGTAGCAGGAGTAGGATGCATACTAGTGAGCCCAGAAGGGGAAAAGACTATGTCAGCATGCTGACTTGAATTTCATTGCACAAATAACACTACAGAATATGAAGCATTAGTTCAAGGTTTGTATAAGTCCATTAGCATTAATATCAAACACCTTCAAGATTTTGGAGGTTCAGAAATTGTGATAAAGCAGGTAAGAAATAATATACATTGTTTTTCAGGACATTTGAAAGACTAATATTCATTAGTCCAAGACTCGACTTCCCACTTTACAGCATTTAATATTTCCTCTATTCTGAGAGTCCAAAACAGAAGCATTGATCTCTTAGCTATTGTGACTTCCAAGCTCATTCCATTAGGAGATTATAGTCCTGATCACTTCTCTATTGATTTGATTTTTAGGCCTTCTATTCCAGACAATATCACCAGCTGGAGATTCTTTAATAGCAATCCGGATATCATAAGCTTTTTGACATCAGAAGTATATTATGATGTCTAGATAGTTGACAAAGACCAACATGACAACCAACTTAAGCAAGAAATAACCAATAATGTTATACCAAAGTCTATGGTTAAGTTGGGATATTTGTATGACCTTAAGGATAGATTCAAATGACCCATCAATTCTAAACTTCATAGTTCAACTTTGAAATTTGAATTGATTAACCTTGGAACTGACTTGAAACCTCAAAATATTAATATAGCTCTTGGAATTATACTAGATGAGAAATCAAATTTTATACATTTGTTAAAAAAATATAAGAATGTCTTCGCATGGAACTATGAAGATCCTAAAACATATGACACTTATATTATTCAACATACTATCCCCATGACGTCTAATGAGAAATTTGTTCAACAGAAATTTAGAAAAATGCATCCTAATTTAGAAAATCAGATTAAATATGAATTAAAGAAACTACTAAAAGCCAAGATTATTTTCCTTGTCAGACATTCTAGGTGGGTCTCCAATCTTGTCCCATTCAGAAAGAAGAGGGCGATATTCAGATATGTATAGACTTCCAAAATTTAAACAAAGCATGTCAAAAGGACAACTTTCCATTGCCTCCTATGGAACATATATTACAATTAGTTGCAGGCTCAGAACTAATGTCTTTCTTGGATGGATTCTCAGGTTATAATTAGATCCTAGTACATTGAGATGATCAGCTGGAACTACATTCAGGACGAAATGGGGCACTTATGCTTATTAGAAGATGCCATTTGGACTAATTAATGTTGGTGCTACTTTCCAAAGAGCCATGGACATAGCCTTCAAATGTTTAGTACACAAATCAATAGTAACCTACTTGGATGATATAATTGTATATTAAAAAAAGAGTAGTAATCATCTGAGAGATTTAAAGCAAATCTTTGAGCGTTTTCAAAGGTATTGAATTTCTCTTAATCCTAAGAAATATTTCTTCACTTTAAGTGAAGGAAAACTCCTTGGATTAATTGTATCCAAAGTAGGGAATCACATTGACCCTGATAGAATAATAGAAATCTCTGAAATTCCTTTACCTCATAACAAAAATCAATGTAATCTTTTCTAGGTTACATTAATTTTGTTAAAAAATTTGTCCTTGACTTCTCACAATTTTTTTTACCTCTTCAATCTATGATAAAGAAAAATTATTTTTTGAAATAGGGACAGACAAAAAACAAATCTTTTGATTTGATTAAACAAGCAATCATTAATGCTCCCTCTTTAGCGACTTTGAATTTTTCAAATCATTTCATTCTATATACTTCCACTTCCAAGAAATCGTATGCAGCCATATTGACACAAGTCAATGAAGAAAAAGTTGAAGCCCGAATCTCCTTCTTTAGATCCAATTTGCAGGGGGGTGAATTGAATTATTCAAATGTTGAAAAACAAGCTTTTTCTATTTTCAAATCAATAAAACACTTTAGACCTTTTCTCCTCAAAACCCACACCAAAGTAAAAGTATCGTTCTTAGTAGTAAGAAATCTATTGATACAAAGGGATGTAGGGGAGAAGAGAGCAAATTGGGTGACAGTTCTGCAAGAATACGACATTGAAATAAGACTGGAAAAAATTCTAAAAGGTCAAGGTTTTTGCAGGATGTTAGTAGGAGAATTTGATTTATCAACACTACAAGACTTAGCGGATGATGTACAAGTCTATGAGGTAAGCCTTAATGACACTGAGTCAAGTTATGTTGATATCATATTTTAGGTAAGAAATGGATATGCCCCAACACAATTAAATTATAAGAAGACAAGGGCCTTGAGGCTAAAAGCTAGATAATATCAAATCATTGATGGTGTTCTGTTTAGAATAAATTGTGATTATGTTTTACTTAGATGTCTAGAAAAATATGAGGCAAAAAAGGTGTTGTAGGAACTCCATGACGGACGAGCTAGTGGACATTTTGGAGGAGATACCACTGCGCATAAGATCCTGCACGTTGGCTATTACTGGCCAACGTTATTCAAAGATGCACACAGTTATGTAAGGAGATGTAAAGTTTTTCAGACAGCTGCTGAGAGACAAAGATAACCTGCATTACCATTACAGCTAGTCAATATTGAACAACCATTTGAGCAATGGGGATTGGACATAATAGGTGAGATCATTCCTCATTCTTCTAAGCAACATAGATATATTTGTACAAAACAAGTGGAAGCAGTTCTACTCAAGGTATTCAATTATGAAAACATCATTGAATTCATCGATCAATTTATCATTACCAGATTTGGTCTACCATCTGCCATGATGTTTGATAATGCATCTTATTTTTCACGCAATGCTATGACATAATTTTCTCTTAAAAGAGGTTTCAAGCTCAAATACTTTGCTAATTATTATCCATATGGAAATGGATTAGCTAAATCTACAAACAAAAATTTCATAAGGATTATTAAATGAACTATTGACCAAAATCAAAAGAACTAGCATAAGTCTTTAATATTTTCTCTATAGGCAGATCAAATAACTCAGAAGGCCTCCATTGGTACTTCTCCTTTTAATTTGGCCCATGGGAAAGAATTTAACTTACCTACAAATGTAGTTATTCCCTCTTTAGCCCTAGTTCAGTTCATTGAAGAAACTCCTTCCTCTTCTATGCAAGTTAGACAATTAAAAATACTTAAGCTCGAAGAGGAAAGGGAAAAGGCTAGAATCACACAAGCACATCATCAACAATTAGTTAAAGCTTCCTTTGATTCAAATTTTGTAAGTTCAAAATCAGTTCAACTCGGAGACCTAGTATTGAAATGGGTTAAGGCCCATGAGGAAAAAGGTAAATATACCAAGCTCCAACAAATGTGGCTCAACCCATTTCAGATTGTTGAAAAAATAAACCCATCAACCTTTTTATTTCAGGATTTATCAAGCAAGAGATAATCTCTACTTGTTAATGGGCAGATCTTAAAGAAATATTTCCATAGAAGATGATCTCTTCTATTCGATACATATTATTTCCTTTATTTTATTTTTCTAGAAAGAATAATACAAGTTGAAGAACATTTATTTTTGGCTTTACAAATAATAGTCTCTTTTTTATTTTTTGAATTTTCTCTTGCATAAGTAAAGATTAATATGAATATGATTTTCACACATAAAACATAGGGTTAAGTCATGTTGCTCTCAAATTGTTTATTCTTTGCCAAAATTATTTGATATTTTATAAAACTTAACTTTAGAAAGGAACCTTGCCTCTACATCAGTCAAGAAAAATATCAATAACTAAACAAAGTCTCTTTATAGAAAAGCATCTTTAAAACTCTACAATTGTCATCCAGAAGCTCTTAAGAAGCCAGTGATTCTCCCCATCTATTCAATTTACATTTTTTAGAGTGTAATTCTAAAATATAATTAAAAATTAAAGGATAAGAGGTCTTATCAAGAGCCAGCTTACCATGATCATAAGGTTGTAACTAGTTGACATCACCAATACTGCATATCAACATAGGGTAATGACTTGAAATTGTATTAATGGAAAGACAAGGGGTCACATTAAGAGCCAACTTTTTCGATTAAATTTATAATCAACTGAATGGCATTGTCAATTTTGGCCACCAAACCAAGACATTGTCCTTTAAGGGATAAAAAATGAGATTTTGAAGAAAAAGAAATGATTTCATAAAATAAATGGAAATAAGTATATAATTTGAGCTTATCTTTAAAAATTATATTATGACCTTGATGGGATACTGAATCATTATTTGTTAAAAGGTAACCTTGTCAAGGCTATGAACACCTGCTAGCAGCAGAGGCTCTACTTATGACAACTAAGTATACCAAAAAAATAATATGTAAGTAGCCTCCCTATTTTTATCTTTAAAGCCAACTAATGACTGATGTAGACAAAGTAACTTTCTTATGTAAGAGGATAATGAAAAGGATTATAGTTAAGTGGATGTTGTTTAAATATTCAAAGAGCAGTATGACTTACCTCATATTTCATGTAAATTTTATTTTCTAAACCATATTTATTTTGGAAGATTTTAGAAATTTCAAAAAAATCTTAGAGATGATTGATTCTTCCAAGTGAATTGCCAATTTTTGTTCTATTCAACAACCCCCATTTGTTAATAGTAGTAGCCAATATTACATTAATAAATGGGGACCCTTTAAAAAATATTTCCAAAAATAAGTTTAGCATTTAGGCATTTTCCTTATTAAAATTTGCAATAAAACAAGATATCAATTAAACACATTTTCAAAAACTATTAAATGTCTCAATTTCCCACATATCGCATGATAAAGCATGATTGAAATCCTTGCTAATCCACCAAATCTAGAGAAAAGTGATCAAAAGAGGACTTCGCCTTTTAATGCTTTGAAACTATTATGCCCCTATACCAATAGGTGTCATATATCATGATTGACTTGGTTTGCATTGAAATATGTTCATGCCTTTACTGGTTGCAAACGTTTTCCATAGTTGCGAAAAAACAAAAAAAAATAAAAAATAAAAAATGTAAAGAGGGAATACCCTAGAAAAAGAATAAAAGGGTAAAAATAAAATGTCAAAAAAGGAAAGAAAATGAACCCCCACAAAAAGAAAAGACCATGAAAGTGTGCAAGTCTAAATGACACTACTTTTTACTTTTGTATAATAAAAAATTGTCTGTAGCTTGTCACCTTTGCCACAATTCATGAATAGTCAAATAATTTAAGCTTGAATAGTTCATATTTTCAATTTCATGTTTTAGAAGTAGAGAATAAATATCTAACCAAACAGTGTAATATTGGTAGATAAGTAGATAGGTAGAGTGAATAAAAGGAGCTATACAGTTTAATCTGAACCCTTCAATGTAATAAGTGTAGATCTAGATAGGCATCACTATATAAAAGAAAAGAAAGTTTGAAAAGGGTTTGCCAGTTTAAGTGCACCCTAATAAAGAAGTGAAAATGCTAGGGTAAAGTAGGTAGGGTATGTAGATGATGGTTGCACAATAAATGTGTGGTGAACATTAAGTTTAAATGCTTAAACCTTTTAGCTTTCATCACTAGGCAAAGGCATGTAGCACATGGAAAGGCACATCAACATTCAAATTCAAAATAATTAACCTCCCCATTCATTTGCCCTAAATTTTTTTACTAATTCCCTAAGTACTAAAGGTAATTGCCATAGTTAGAGGGGTTCAGAGAATTTCTCTGACTTTTGGAGGGACCGGTCCCTCGACCCAATAATTGGAAATGCCTAAAGTACTTAAGTCCCTTTCATCAACATTAACCCCCCATAAGATCACTCATTCCTTTGATGAGACTTTTTCTAAGTAAAATTCTATTTTACTTAGAGAAATTGAAATAAATCTTCACAAAAACCCTTTGATACACTTTAGCCTAAGTCAATATGTTATATGATGAAATACTTTTGGAAAACATTGGACTTAGCGCTTTCCCATTCATTTGGTCATCTTAACCATTAAGGTTTTATTTTATTTGGGGATTATATAATTCCAAATAAAATAAAATTACGCACGCCTGTATCATTATATTATGAAAAACCCTAAATTATTACATATCCCACCTCGATGGTTAAATATAACTGTAAATCAAATAATAAATGGGATTAATTAACTAACCTGTAGTTAATTAAGAACCCGACCCTGCCACCATTTAATGAGGATTAATTTAGTTCTCCAGACTAATTAATAAATCCCCCAACCAATCAAATCACTCCCGATATGATTAAATCCTTTTATTAATATCGGGCCTACCCTTGTTATCCATCAGTCACGTCATTAACCCGACCACCATCCAATCGGATCCTTCAGATCCGATGGCCTTCGCTCATATCACGCGGGCCTTTTGATCGACCTTTAACACGCGATGTGAGTGGTTTCATGAATAGTGTTGATGATACATGTCGAAAGATGTATGGCATCACACTGTTCCCCCCAAATACCACTTACCCTCCAAAAGTGGTGCGATGCAACCTGTTTACTGCCTCTTGCTAACGACAAAACATCAAGTCAGCTTCCCGTTGACACCACCTGTCTGTATCACGAAACCCACCAAAAACTTTGACTTTACATAAAAACCAAAGCTAATATATTTTTCTGTTATTATTCTAAAAACTCATGCATGTAACGAGAACATGAATTCGACCAGCTTGAAATCTAACCATCAACTATCCTGAAAATTGCAGTTCGACGCCATTCTAGTCCACCATTTTCACCCAGTGAACCAATACTCCATTACTAATCACTTCATAAATTGGTATTTACTAGTTTCTTTCTAGAAACCCTGTAAATACTTAATTTCCTCTGTAATTATGTTGAAAACACTAAAATTTAGTGTAATTCAGTTGTGAAACTTATAGTAAAGAAACCTAGGACCCCATGTTTCACCTATCCCCTTCAAAAACTACATTTCCATCTCTGAATTGACAAGAACCAAAAATGGAAGCCCCCATAGCCCTTAATGTACCTCCTATCACTACTCATATAGATTTGCATTATCTGCCCTTAGCAGATAAATATTTCCAAATCAAAGACCTCACATTTGATTACTCCCCGTTAAGACTGCATTGTAAATACAGGACCTTTACCTCAATAATGTTCATAATATTGGTCTGTGGGGATCAAATCTCCCAAAGTACCAATTCCCTTTTGTGTACATTTTCCCAGACATTGTTTCCCATTGCCATGACAATTATTACCCTAATCTCAAAGCTATAATGTCCCCTGACCAGCAAATACGATTTACCATTGCAACAGACTCCGTAAATGAAATATTGTAGTTGCAACCTAGTCAGAACCTTACCTCTCTATCTATTGTTTATTTACTTGACAAGTATTCCAAACTTTCCAGTTCAGAGATTGCCAGAGTTTGCCAAATGTTCATGTTAGAGAAATATATTTTAGAAAACCCTCCACCTTACATGACAGTTTCTTTTACAAGCTTAGGGAGGGATATTATTACCATGATTGCCTGTATTCTTGTTTTCTCAAGCAATGAATATGTGGATGAAATGACTTTTTCTTATATGACTATCTTCATCCCTGACTAACCCCCTGCTGCCAAGTATGACTATGCTACATTCATAACTGACAAAATCCATGATCAGTTCATGAGATTGGAAAATGAGAGAGTGTTCAAGTATTCCATTGTCTTGTATCACCTCTTCCCATATTACCAACCTGACAAATTCTCATTCTTTGTGAATAAGCTTCATATTAGAGGTAATGTCAGATCAGTCATTTTCTGGACTTCCATCTTCGATTACTCATACACCTCTCCCCATTCATACAAAGGATTCATAGATCAATTTGTCTATCCTGTAACCGCCATGCTGACAGGACATCCTCCCCCAAGAATCAGTGACGATATCAAGAGAATCCTTCAACTGTGAAAGCAGTACAAGATAAGTGATTGGTACTTGTACCAAAATCACATTGTGAACTGAATCTATGGTTGTGAACTCCCTCCTTTCAAGCTACCTAAGTATGTTCCTTTGAGATTGTTTGCCCTAGAATATTAGAGGAAAATGTTAAAATCTGATGAAATTCATTTCACCAAGGTAAAGAAGAAAGCCCAATTGAGGATTAAAGACCACTTAGGCCCATTTGTGTGAAACAATAAAGAAGTAGGTAAAAGAGAAAAAGAAATCATAGAAACAACAATGAGACTAAAAAAAATATTTTCTTGGGTTTATGACCCTCATGGTTTCATCAGTGATAGGAGGACAAAACATAATCTTTCACCCTACATCCATCACAGAATTCCTGAGATAGAACAATATGCCAATATGAATGAATTGAGGGAAGGGACATTGATAGAGGAATATAGTGATAAAGTTGAAGTTCGGAATGTGATGAAATATTTGGAGAAGAGAATTTACCTAGACTCTTTTGTATAGGTGCATACTGAGTCTTCCCAAAGGCCAGCCTAGGAAACCAGTGCTCCCATAGCAGACCAATCATAGGGACAAACACAAGAAACTAGTGTTCCTATATCAAAACAAACAGGACAACTACAAGTATCAAAACAACCAGATGTATCAGAGTAGCCTGAAATCTCTGAAGAAATAGCTCCACCATAGCCACACCTAACTCCTACAAATATGGGAAATCCCCTAGTTGTGCAAACTCCTCTGAATGAGGAAAAGAATTTAAAAAGAGATAGAGAAGTAGCTACCCCTTCTAGTAGACCTACAGATAAAACCTTTACTGACAGGCAAAGGTTGAATCCTTATTCAGAGGAGGAGTTCATAAATGAAACCACAAAGAGAATGAGGAAGGAAGGATCAGATAGTCTACATACATCCCGAACAGGTGGGACACCTTCAAGCTCACAGAGGAAAGAACTGGAAAGGCAACAAAGTATAGAAGTTTCATCCCTCAGGTCTTCATCTAAGAAAATTATAGATATCAAAGGAAATTCTAAGGAAATAAAGACAAAGAATGAGCAGCTAAAGTCCCAAACCTATGCTTAGTATGTAAAGATGGACCCTTCAAACCAAACCAAATTGATGTCAACTTTTGACATCAAAGAAGGCAAAATGAAAATGATCTTTCTAAAGCCCACAGTGCTGCAGCCAAAATCCTTGGAAGATTACCTCAAAACTGACTTTTAAGTCAAGACTAAAGACATCCACCCCATATACGAGATAGAATTGCACAAACAAATAGGAGAGATGGTCTATTATACACTAACTAGCAAGGCAATGATGGCACATAGTTTGTAAAATTCACTGGACAACACTGATGCCCAATTGCAACTATAAAAGGCCTCCTCACAGGAAAAAGATAACAGAATCAAATCATTGGGGGAGTTGATTATTGATTTGGGCCATGATCCAAAAAATGTCAAGGCAGTAGAAGACCTAATAAAGAAGAAAAATGAAGATATGGATACACTTAGGAAACAATTGAAATTGTCACCAGTCATTCACCCTCAGATTGCTGAAGTGATTGAGAAGAAAAATGAAGAAGAGCTTATGGACTTGGTCCTTAAGATAAATAAGAAATTAAAAGAAACAGTGTAGGAATTAGAGAAATCATTACAGTCAAGGCAGAGTGAGTAAACCACACAACCCCAGACTGTAAGGCCTATAGTTTCAACAACAATCCCTTCTACATTGGCATCAGCTTTATCACCAAACATTCCTTTAGCAACAATTGCACCCATAGAGGAAATAGGTACATCACAAGTAGGAACATAAACACAGGCAGCATAGGACTTGATCAAGTCCATGGAGGAGATGAAACTCCAAGTCAAAAAATTGCACAAAGTAAAAGAGAAATTCACTATCATGGAACAGAAATATGATTTATCAAAAATAAATTTTTCAGAAGAGATGAGAAAAAACAAAGTATTGACCCAACAAATTAAAGCACTAGAGAAAGACATTACATATGAAAAGCCCTTGACAGAGATTAGGAGGAAATTGTGGACCAATATCATTGATTCCATCAATGATATTTGGTCATCCATTCAAATTATTTTTGAACAAATTGATTTGGTTAAACCTGCTTTGGAAGAAGTTCAAAGGACCAGAGAGGAATTGGGTAGAAAGCATGAAAAGGGAATCTAGTTAATCAATTTTCTAAATAGTAGAAACAAGTATCAGTTGGAGCAATTAAACATTGCAGATATGACTGCTACAATCCTCGAAATAAAGAAAGTGTTGACCAAAAGGAATCTAATGCAAGGTCTGGAATGCAAATGTCAAAGTATGCAAGAAGATATCGATGAGTTCATGGGGAAATTTGGAATCTTACAAAGTAAAGGAATCCCAAGTCCTTCAGTCATCAATGACAAGCTAATGGTTGAGATAGACTATATCAACAAGTTGCATCAGCAAGCTAATAGTTAGGCCAGTTCATCTACAGTCAAGGCATTGCCCACAGGGAAAGCTCTCTATGATGGTTTGGAGAACCTTTTTCACATTGAACATGAAGTGAAGCACCTATTCCCAGTGCAACCCAATATTGTGAAATATACTAAAGAAGATGAAATCTACAATTAGCTGACAAGAACAAGAATACCAAAATATGATTGGTGGCCCATCATGACTGACATCCTATAAATTACCATGAATTAAGTGAGGTAAAGAGAAATAATTACCACAATAAATTTTGGTAAAACGGGTGAAAAATGATGAACATGTAAAGAGTATTAGATACATGTGACAAAGTAACAGTGAAAAGATAAAATCAGATGTCCAGCATAGAGTTATTAGCCCGATAGCAAGATGCATATTCATATTCATATGACCTGCCTCTAGCTCGTTCAACAAAAACATGGACAACAATAGTCAGTTCACATTTTGTTTCTATATTCGAGAACATCTATCTTTATATTCATGTAAAAGATATTTAGTTTCCCTAGAATATATCTCTCTTAGTTAGGAGACATGTTAATGTAAAAATTTATATAAATACTTCCTCATTCGAAGTGTTGATGGTGGATTCTTAGACATTTCGGTAGACAATTTACCTTTGGAATTGAAGTTTTGTTGAACAACTTTTGTATGGTTGGCTGAAACAAAGTAATAAAGCAAAGGACTCTTATAGGATACTTGTGTCAAACGAGAAACATGTAAGTATTCTATACCTTGTGTTTTTATAGTTTTTCTAGTTTAATAAATATTCATATGTGTTTCATATCTAAATGATAAACGAAAAGTTATATTTCAGAAAGAGCTTTATTGCATTCTGTCTTTAGAGTCATTTACATTCTTAATGTTTTCTTCCAGGCTATTATAGGTAGGGAATTCTTAATTTCTCCCTGCATTCATAGTTTATTACTGTGATCATTTAAGAAAGAATACTTAATTTCTTTTTGTTAATGAGCACCCACTTTCCCTCATCTTGGACCCTGTTGAAGGATTCTTAGTTGCCCTACCTCCCTGTTCAAGACCATATCACCCATTTGAAACTATCATTTGTATTTTTTTGGGCTATCTTCCCGTGTGAAATTTCTCCTTTATTAAATCAAATTGATCCAGTTAAGCCATCCTTCAGTTGACTCCATAGCTCAATGGCTTGAAATACCATGTTCTATCCATCTACTCTCGAATTCCACCACAAAAAAAAATCAAAACCCCACAAGAGTTCATAGCTAGCCTAATATCTCACAAAAAAAAACTAAGTCATAATGAGAGAGCCCTCTCTGAGTAAAGATTGGCTAGATTCTATACTTAAGAAGATTGGTTTTTGGTTACCTCAGAGTGCCCCTTCTTTTGATAACTTCTAAGGGAAAATTTGAGTGATAACATAGTGGCAACTCCACTAGGGAAACCAATTCCTTAGTCCAACACATATTTAGGGAACACAAAGTTCATAGAAGTTATTTTGATGTCTTTATAAGAGATTCCAAAATGAAAAACCTAAAATCTGGCTTCAGAAAGGACTCAATACACTAAGGCTAATCCTAACCCTAATCCACCCCTAGTGTTTGAGAACCCCAATTTGATCCCCAGAATTCTTAGAAGACAAGAAAGCTCTATTAGCCCTTGACCCATCTTTAGATCTCAATCTTGTCCTGCTAAGTGGCTTTACCTAGAAGACCTACCCTTTGATCAGCACTTTGAAACCTCTCTATTTTGGACTTCATCCGACTCTGAATTAATAGACCTAGTCCAAGAGCCAAAGTTCATTAGAGAACTTGAGATCCAAAGAGCTAATTTTTTAATTGACCAACATTTACAGAACTAACCTCAATCTAATCTTACCACTGAAGGAACTCCTAATCCTTCTATAGTCACTTCTTTTTCTTCAAGATCTTCATCTATCCCTCATATCTCTCAACCTCAAACCACTCCATAGATGAATTTAAACCCTAATCCTCCATCTACACCTCATACATCCACTATTACCCCTACTCCAGCCTTTGTTTCAACACTACCTACAACAATGGCTAATAGATATGATCATCTTGTGCTACTAGCCAATTTAGGTGTTATGTCCCAAGACTATCAAAGTAATCTCACATCCTTTTATGGCACTGGAACCTATACAACCCAATAACATGCTAGGAAAATGACTGATTATTTCGAAATGTATGAAATAAACACTACTAATGTGAAAATGAGGATTTTTGTGCAAAGCCTTACTGGAGATGTTAGAACCTGGTTCAGAGCCTTAACACCCAATAGCATAGGTAGTCTAAGAACCCTCTACCAATAGTTCCTGAATTGATGGGAGAAAGGAAAAGACCCTCTTCAAATCTTATCTAAATACGAGAACCTCAAAAGAGGACCACAAGAAACAGTGTAGGACTATTGCACTAGATTTAATAGTGTGTATAGTGCTATCCCCATTGACCTAAGTCCTCCCCCTGGCATAGCCTTAATCAAATTCCTCACTGGATTTGATTCTAATATGGCTTTCCAGATGAGAGAACGAAACCCTCCTACATTGGAAGACATGCAAAGCATAGCAGTGAGTGTTGAAGCCAACCTGCTCTCTAAGAGATCCAAAGCTAGGAGTGAAAGAAGGATACCATTAAAAGAAGAAAGCTCACCCTTCCAACAAAAGCTAAATGCCATAATTAAGTGAATGAATAGACTAGGAGAGAGAGTGGAGATAATTGAAAGGAAATCTCCTTGAGATATCTAGCAAACTAACTCAGGGAGAAATCCTAATTTTAGAAAAAAAAAGGAAACTAGAACACTGGAAAGAATGGCCCTGACCAAAAGATTGGACACCTTTCTAGGAGAACTATGCAAAAGATTCTCATTTTGAAGGCCCAGAAGAAGATACCCAAATCAATTTGATGGGGCTTGATGATGAAGAAGAAGTTTTCTTATCTCAAGATGATCAGGAGGCCCACATAATTAAACAATTTAAGACCCAATCATGAGAATCTTTTGACTTTAGGCAGGGATATGACTCAATTTTCTTAGAGGTGCACAAGAAATACAATCTAAGAAGTAGGAAAATTGATGTCCCTGAAACAAATAAGAAAATAGTCCCAAATTAGCCCAAAAAAGGTAAGACAATAAACAGACCATTGCAAATTCTTTCTAGACCAAACACTAATCCTCTTGATCCCATAATTGAAGATGTCTTTGATAATCAACTAGGAAATAAATAGTCTTCCACTTCCCCTCCTTCCAAGGAAACTGTGGAAGAACCTCCAAAGGTTGATTTAGGAGAATCAACAAATCATGATTCTAATCCTCAAAAGGAGAAAGATATAGAAAACACAACTGTTCGAAATCCAAGAGCCCAGAAAGAAAAATCCTTTAACCTGGAAGCAAAAGTTGGCAAGATGAAAATTTATGTTCCATTATCTGAATTAGATAAACATGATGTTTACCAGACACAAATCAATAGATCACTGAAAATTATTGGAACTGAAGACTCAGTTAATCTTTATGATGATCAACCCGAGTTATTCTTTGGCCCATAAGTGAATGGGAAACCATTGGAAGGAGGAATTCCTACCTTCTATGTTAGCCTAAACGTACATGATAAGATTCTTCACAATGTCGTGTTTGACTTTGGTGCATCTCACAAGCCCAAATATGTCATGGAAAAGCTAGACCTAGACATAACTACACCATACAAAGAATTATTTTATTTTGATTCTATCCAAGTGCGATGTTTAGGATTAATAAAAAACTTATGTGTTTCATTGGTTCAATATCCTGCAAAAACAATATTAATGAACACAGTGGTAGCTAATATACCACCCAAATATGGAATGTTGTTGTCAAGATCCTGTTGTGCTATGCTTCAGGGATATCTTCAACTGGATATGTCATATGCCACTATATCGGTGTTGGACAACCCAAGAAACTATACAGAGAAACATTGATGAAATATGTAGTAAGTAGTCAAGAAAATCCCCAAAATTTCCACATCTACTCAGTACACTCTGATATGGATTCTTTTATTATTTACAATGTAGAATCTAGTCCTTCAAATACGTTAGAAGTCTTAGCAACAGAACCAAAAGAAATTGAAAAAGAAAAATAACTACTCATATTCAAGAAATATGAAATAACAAAGAAAAATCAAATGACAATGAAGACCCAAATGTCATGGTTAAGCAAGTTCCCACTACCCCAGATACAAATTATGAACATGAAATCCATTGGCATTTAGAGTTTGATGGCTCTGTAAATAAATTAGGAGTAGGAGTAGGAGTTTGGGTGTACAATTTAGAAAATGATCGTGTTGAAGGCCATGCCTACAGATTAAATTTTAGATGCACCAATAATATGGTAGAGTATGATGCTTTCTTGTTAGGTCTTAAACTTGTCAAAATATTAGGAGCTATAACGGTGTCCGTCATGGGAGATTCAGAATTCATAATTAAACAGATTAAAGGGACTTACTCAACTAGGGATGCTAGACTAGGATATTACAGAGGAGTAGTCATAGAAATGCTCAACACTTTTTTGGAAACCCAGCTTACAACTATTCCCAGAAAACACAACATGCAAGCCCAGAATTTGGCCATGTTTTCCAACACTTGCAAATTACCTTTTCAACCTAATCATCATTATACTGTGGAGATTATGCACAAACCAGTCATCTGTGATAATCTTAAGAACTGGAAAGCTTTTGATAGTGATAAGCAGATTAATAATTTTTTAACTTTAGATGAGAAATTTTCTAACCTCAAAATATATGTTGATACAATTACTAATTCTAATCAAATAAATAAGGTAGAGATTAACATTTCGGAAGAGAATCTAATAAATATGCTTCACCCAACAAAATTTACACAAACACAAATTCAAGACCTGAAACAAATGGACCTAGATGAAATCATCGATTAAGAAGCAGAGGTTATCAACCTAAAGGACAATCATTTACCCAAAGGATTGACTCCTCTGGAAGATTCGTTTGACTCTAATGACATTCCAAGGAAACCTAAAATGGAGCCTTTAAAGGCAGACATCGAAGAGTATAACTTAGGAACACACGATAATCCAAAATTGATAAAATTGTCAAAATCCTTACCTCCTGATTAGAAGCTAAAGTATGTTGAACTTATGAGGGAATTCCAAGATGTGTTTACCTAGAATTATGAAGATTTGAAGTCTTATGACACCTCTATTATTTAGCACACTATACCTTTGAAAGAAAATCAAAAGCACTTTAAACAAAAACTTAGAAGAATTAATCATGTGTTATTACCATCAACTGAGAAAGAAATCAAACGCATGTCTGAAGTAGAGATTATTGCCCCTATTAGGTTCTCAGAATGGGTATCTAATCTAGTACCTACGAGAAAGAAAACATGTGAAATAAGATTATGTGTTCACCTAAGAATGTGAACAAGGTCTCTCTGAAAGATAACTATCCGTTACGCAAGATGAACCATATCTTGCAAAGGGTAGTTGGTTGTTCTAGAATGTCACTTTTAGATGGGTTTTCAAGGTATAACCAAATCTTAGTTCATCCTGATCACCAAGAGAAAACAACATTTACAACACCATGGGGTACCTTCATGTACATTAAAATGCCCTTTGGACTAAAAAATGCAAGAGCAACTTTTGAAAGAGCAATGGACATTGCCTTTGCAAAAGAAATTCATGGCTTGCAAAAGAAATTCATGAAATTCATTGCCTTTACAAGTCTTTTTAAAGTGCATAAAATATGGTGTTTCTTTGAATCCAAAAAATTGTTTGTTCCTTTGGAGGAAGGAAAACTATTAGGTCACATCATTTCTAAGGATGGCACTTCTAGGATCGAAGCTATTTTAAAAATTCCCTATCCAAGACACATTAAAGAGTTGTAGGCATTTTTAATAAAGATTAATTTTCTAAGGAGGTTTATTTCTAACTTAGTTGAACTCATTAGATCATTAAATAACATGTTAAAGAAGGATTCAACCATTAATTGGACAATTGAGGTTAAACAATCATTTAAAGAAATTAAAATAGCTTTAACAAGAACACCAGTCCTCACAAGCCCACAGTTTGATAGGGACTTCATCATTGTTTCTATTGCATGAGAACACACCATAGCTACAGTTTTACCATAAAAAGATGATCAAAGATGTGAAAAAACCATAGCATTTTTTAGTAAAGCTCTTAGAGATGCATCGTTAAAATACAAAATAATAGAGAAACAAGCTTTTTCATTGGTAAAAGCTCTTAAAGATTTCAGGGTCTATGTTTTAGATTCTCATATAATAGCTTACGTTCCTAATGCAGAAGTCAAAGATATCCCGACTTAGGATGGAATTGATGGAAAAAGAGGAAAATTGATAGCTACTATGTTAGAATATTATTTAGATATCAAACCCACTAAGTTAATTAAAGGTCAGGGATTCGCTAAACTCATGGTAGAAACAAATTTCCAAGCCCTAGTCGTAAATCTCATTGCAGAGCTGGATAACAAGCAGGAGAGGGCAACTCCAAAAATCAGCCAGACCTTTTCAGATTCACCATGGTATGCTGATATAATTTATGTGTTACAAAACCTACACACTCCTCTAGGGCTGTCCAGAACCAAGAATAGATTTTTGAAAATGAAGTCCTCAAAATTTTGCATCTTAGAGAATTCTTTATTTTGGAAAAATCATGAACGCATTTTGTTAAATTGTTTATTGAAAGAAGACACTGACAAGGTTCTCCAAGAATTTCATGTAGGGGACTATGGTGGACACCTCTATTGGAAGTCAACTGTTGACAAAATTCTAAGAGCTGGATTTTATTGGCCAACCTTTTTTACAGATGTGAAGAAATTTGTAACTTCCTACCACAAATGCCAAATATTTGAAGGAAAAAGAAATTTTTTACCTTTACCATTAAAACCTATATCCACTGAGAAACCTTTTCAACAATGGGGTCTTGACTTCATTGGAGAAATTCATCCACCCTCTTTTGGTCAACATAAATGGATACTCATTGCAACTAACTATTTTACAAAATGGATAGAAGCCATTCCCTCTTACAAGCCACATACACTATCACTATAGGATTTCTAGTGGCCAATATTCTGTCCAGGTTTGGTTGTCTAGATAAAATCATTACTGATAATGTTGCAGCCTTGAATTTGAAGAAAATAATTACCTTCTGTAACAAGTCTCACATCACACTAAGTCATTCCACAACCTACTATCCTCAAGGGAATGGACTTACAGAATCTTCCAACAAGAGTATAATTAATATCATTAAAAAACTATTGGTAGAGAATAAGAAAACTTGGAACAAAAAATTGATCAATGCTTTCTGGGCAGATAGGCTTACAACCAAAAAATCCATTGTGGCATGGAGGTTGTTTTTGCCTCATCTTTAGGGGTTCCTATCATGAAATTACTACAAGAAGCTCAAGTGGAATGAAATGATATATAGAGAAGGATAAACCAGACCATCCACTTGCAGCAAACCAAGGAGGAGGTGTACCAGAGATCTCAAGTACTACAAGAAAAACTCAAGAAGATCTTTGACAAAAGGACCAATGTAGAAGATTTCTACCTTGGATACAAGTTGTTAAGATGGGATTCAACAAGAGAGGACAAAGGAAAACATGGGAAGTTTGACTTCTTGTGAAAAGGGCCATATATAATATATGCTTTC
Organism: Pinus taeda; assembly: GCA_000404065.3. Classification (NCBI taxonomy): domain Eukaryota; kingdom Viridiplantae; phylum Streptophyta; class Pinopsida; order Pinales; family Pinaceae; genus Pinus; species Pinus taeda. The sequence continues at coordinate 37,757 of APFE031524934.1, forward strand.
AGAGGCATATTTTCTTAAAGAGTTAAATGATGGAGAACTTGGATGACCAGTTAATGGTCAGATGTTGAAACATTACTTTGATCCCAGTTTTTAACTCCGATTAGATTTCTAACTATACATAACATATCCTTTATAATGTGAGTGCTGATTGGATAGTAAGATTGTGAATTTGAAGCCCGAAGAGAAGGCCCTAAGCTTCATAAACATCACTGCCATAAATACAATAAAGCATCAGGAAAAGGAAGATTCCAGAGCACAATCAAAGTTGTTCAACAGGTCATTGATCTACTGTTCTTGACTTTCCACCAGGGAAAGTCATCCCCTAGTGGAGCAACTGTTAAGCCCCTATACCGATCATATATCATGATTGACTTGGTTTGGCTTTGAAATATGTTCATACATTTACTGGTTGCAAGGGTTTTCCATATTTTTGAAAAACCAAAAAACGAAAATGATTTAAAAATGTAAAGAGGGTATACCCTAGAAAAAGAATAAAAGGGTAAAAAGAAAAGGTCAAAAAAAGATAGAAAATCAACCCCAACAAAAATAAAAGACCATGAAAGTGTGCAAGTCTAAATGCCACTACTTTTTAATTTTGTATAATAAAAAATTGTGTGCAACGTGTCACCTATGCCACAATTCATGAATAGTCAAATAGTTTAAGCTTGACTAGTTCATATTTTTAATTTCATGTTTTAGAAGTAAAGAATAAATATCTGACCAAATAGTGTAATCTTGGCAAATAAGTAGATAGGTAGAGTGAATAAAAGGAGCTCAAGAGTTTAATCTGAGCCCTTGGATGTAATACGTGTAGATTTAGATAGGCATCACTATGTAAAAGAAAAGAAAGTTTGAAAAGAGCTTGCCAGTTTAAGTGCACCCTAATAAAGAAGTGAAAATGCTAGGGTAAAATAGGTAGGGCAAGTAGATGATGGTTGCAGAATAAATGTGTGGTTAATGTTGTGTAAATGCTTAAATATTTTAGCTTTCATCACTAGGCAAAGGCATGTATCACATGGGATGGCACATCAACATTCAAAGTCAAAATAATTAATCTCCCCATTCATTTTCCCTAAAAATTTTCACAAATTCCCTAAGTACTAAAGGTAATTGCCATAGTTAGAGGGGTTCAAAGCATTTCTCTGACTTTTGGAGGGACCAGATCCTCGGCCCAATAATTGGAAATGCCTAAAGCACTTAAGTCCCTTTCATCAACATTAACGCCCCATGAGATCACTCATTCCTTTGATGAGACTTTTCCTATGTAAAATCCTATTTTACTTAGGGAAATTGAAATAAATCTTCATAAAAACCTTTTGATATACTTTAGCCTACATCAATATGTTATATGATGAAATACTTTTGGAAAACAATGGACTTAGTGCTTTCACATTCATTTGGTCATATTAACATTTAAGGTTTTATTATATAATTCCCAAATAAAAGAAAATTACCCACGCCCATATTATTATATAATGCAAAACCCCAAATTATTACATATCTCGCCCTGATGGTTAAATATAACCATAAATCAAACAATAAATGTGATTAATTAACTAACCTGTAGTTTATTAAGAACCCGAATTCGCCACAATTTAATGAGGATTAATTTAGTTCTCGAGACTAATTAATAACTCCCCCATCCAATCAAATTGCCCTCGATATGATTAAATCCTTTGATTAATATCAAGCCCCCCTATTATCCACCAGTCATGTCATTACCCCAACCACGATCCGATTGGATCCTTTAGATCCAACGGCCTTCGCTCATATCGCGCGAACCTTTTGGGCAACCTTTATCACACAATGTGAGTAGTTTCATGAACAGTGTCGATACTACATGTCGAAAGATGCATGGCATCACACTGCTCGCCCCAAATACCACTTATCGTCCAAAAGCACTACAATGAAACCCGCTTACTTCCTCCTGCTAATAACAAAACATCAAGTCACCTCCCCATTAATGCCACCTGTTCATATCATGAAACCCGCCAAAAACTGACTTTGCATAAATAATAAAGTTATCTATTTTTCCGTTATTATTCTAAAAACTCATGCATGCAACCAGAATGTGAATTCGACGAGCTCGTACTCCAACCATCAACTGCCCTAAAAATTGCAATATGATGCTGCTCTAGTCCACCATTTGCACCCAGTGAACTAGTACTCCATTTCCAATCACTTCATAAATAGGTATTTACTAGTTTTCTTCTAGAAACCCTGTAAATACTTAATTTCCTCTGTAATTACGTTGAAAACCCCAAAATTTAGTGTAATTCAGTTGCGAAACTTACAGTAAAGAAACCTAGGACTCCCTTGTTTCACCTATCCCACTCAAAAACCCCATTTCCATCTCTGAATCCACAAGAACTAGAAATTGAAGCCCCCATAGCTCTCAATGTACCTCCTATCACTACTCGTCAAAGAGATTTGGATTATTTGCCCTTAGTAGATAAAGATTTCCAAATCAAAGACCTCACATTTGACGACTCCCCCTTAAGACTGCATTTTAAATATTGGGACCTTTACCTCAATAATGTTGACAATATTGGTCTGTGGGAATCAAATATCCCAATGTACCAATTCCCTTCTACGCACATTTTCACAGACATTGTTCACCAGTGCCATGCCAATTATAACCCTAATCTCAGGGTTATAATTTCCCCCGACCAGCAAATCTTGTTTACCATTACAAAAGACTCCATCAATGAAATATTGCAGTTGCAACCTAGTCAAAACCATACCCTTCTGTCTATTGTTTATTTACTTGACATATATTCCAAACTTTCCAGCTCAGAGATTGCCAGAGTTTACCAAATGTTCATGTTAGATCAATACATTTCAGAAAACCATCCACCCTACATGACAACTGCTTTTACAAGCTTAGGGAGGGATATTATTACCATGATTGCATGTATTCTTGATTTCCTAAGTAATGAATATGTTGATGAAATGACTATTTATTATATGACTATATTCACCCTTGGCCAGCCCCCCGCTGCCAAGTATGACTATGCTACATCCATCGCTGACAAAATCCATGATCAGTTCATGAGATTGGAAAATGAGAGAGTGTACAATTATTCCACTGTCTTGTATCACCTCTTGCTATATTACCAAACTGAAAAATTCTCATTCTCTGTGAATAAGTTTGATACTATAGGTAATCCGAGATTAGTCATTTTCTAGACTTCCATCTTCGATTACTCATACACTTCTCCCCATTCATGCAATGAATTTGTAGATTGATTTTTCTATCCTATAGCCACCATGCTGACAAGACATCCTCCCCCAAGAATCAGTGATCATATCAAGATAATCCTTCAACTGTCAAAGTAATACAAGATAGGTGACTAGTACTTGTACCAGAATCACACTGAGATCTAAATCTATGGTTGTGAACTCCTTTCAAGCTGCCCAATTATGTTCCTCTGAGATTGTTTTCCCTAGAATATTACAAGAAAATGTTAAATTCTGACCAAATTCATTTCACTAAGGCAAAGAAGAAATCCCAATTGAGGATTAAATACCACTTAGGCCCATTTGTGGGAAACAATAGAGAAGCAGGGAAAAGCGCAGAAGAAATCATAGAAATAAAAATGAGACTAAAGAAAAGCTTTGCTTGGGTTTATGACCCTCATGGTTTCATTAGTGACAAGAGAACAAAACATAAGCTTTCACCCTACATCCATCACAAAATTCTTGAGATAGAACAATATGCCAATATGAATGAATGGAGGGAAGGGACACTGACCAAGGAAGATAGTGATAAAGTTGAAGTTGAGAATGTGATGAAATATTTAGAGAAGAAACTTGACCTGGACTCTTTTGTACAGGTGCATACCAAGTATTCACAAAGGCCAGCACAAGAAACCAGTGCTCCCATAGTAGAGCAATCACAGGGACAAACATAGGAAACTAGTGTTCTTACATCAGAACAAACAGGGCAACTACAAGTATCAGAGCAACCAGAGGTATGAGAGAAACCTGAAACGTCTGAAGGAAGAGCTCCACCACATCCACACCTAGCTCCTACAAATATGGGAAATCCCCTAATTGTACAGACAAATCTGAATGAGGAAAATAATTTAAAAAGAGATAGGGAAGTAGCTACCCATTCTAGTAGACCTATAGATCAAACCTTTGCTAAGAGGCAAAAGTTGAATCCTTATTTAGAGGAGGAATTCATAGATGAAACCACAAAGAGCATGAAGAAGGAAGGAGTAGATAGTCTACATACATCCCCAACAGGTGGGACACCTTCAAGCTCATAGAGGCAAGAACTAGAAAGGAAACTAAGTATAGAAGTTTCATCTCTTAGGTCTTCATCTGATAAAATTATAGATATCAAAGGAAAGTTTAAGGAAATCAAGGTGAAGAATGAGCAGCTGAAGGCCTAAGGCTATGCTCAATATTTAAAGATGGCCACTTCAAACCAAACCAGATTGATGTCAGCTTTTGACATCAAAGAAAGCAAAATGCAAATGAGCTTTCTGTTATCACTCATGTTATCATTCAGGTTGTCCCTAGGCTCCTGTTTAGGGATACGGCCGAGGTAACCTCAAACCAATCTTTGGATTGCAGGTTCTAGCCCACCTGCAATCAGAGAGGGCTCTCTCTTAATGATTCAACTTTGTTAAGGATTTTAGGCTAGCTTTTGGCTCAGGGGTTTTTGTTTGTGTTTGGATGGAAGGGAGAAATCTCAAGCAAAGAGGCAAGGTAAGGTGTGATAAGTTTCAAACCATTGGGCATGGAGTCATGGATTAATGCTTGTTGTTGCATTTTCTTGGTCATAAGAGGATTAAGGAGCGGGATAGCCACACATGGTACAATTATCAATCTACTGAAAGGATGGAATGAGGATCAGAGATGAAAGGAAAAGGAGAATCATTTCATCAGACTGAAAAAGGGGAGAAGTGAATGAATGATTATCTAGGAGCAGTTAAGAATTCCTAAAATCTCATTCATATGTGAAAGAAATAATGTAAACAAGATCATTTAAGTATACATGTTCATAACTATTTCTGATGAAAACATGAAAAAGTGCAGAAATTGAGCTTAAGGTGTAGTTAAACAAATCCTAATCTATTCTTCTTTTCTGCGATTTAGATGACAGAACGGTGGTAAAACAAAACATGAAAATTAACAGAGTTGAGAAACACTTATTGAACCATGTAGAAGCACATGAATTCCGTAATCACTCCTCAGCCAATTAAACACATTAAACAGTTTCGAAATCCATGCTTTCAGCAGTCTTTGATTATAGAAAGTATGACAGTTACAGTGCGGGTCTCTGCTTGAAGAAAATGTCGAGAAAAGATTAAGAAATTTCCTCGACTCACCAACCAACCCCGACTCCATCTTTCAGGGTGGTACATATAAGCAAAATATCAGAAAGTCATTTACTACAATTGACCTAAACAGGTCTACTCGAAAAGCTTTTCTGAAAACCTAAGTGTTGGTGGAATTAAATGCGGGTAAGTCCTTTGGGCTGCGCTGGAGGCAACTGAATCAGAAAGAGTACAATGTGACCCTTGGAGGCTCGATGCAGTACTGCTCGAGTAATTGTGCTTCGGGATCTGTATTTCTATTCTGGTGCAAGTTAAATGTGCAATAATCATGATTTGAGGGTTTTGAGTGGCTTTGCCCTCTCTTTTGACTTTGCTAGAAGGTATTAAATGTTCTCCTGCTTTGGGCCGCTGTTAAGATCTTTCACTGATACTCTTTGCCGCTACATTTATGGTTTCCGCCATCGGCTGATACACTTTGATGTGCTTTTTCCCTGTTGATTTGATCTGATACACTTTAATCTCTGTCATTGGTCCTTTCTTGTCTTTAAACCGGATTAACTTGGAAAAATCGGGTGATTTCAGGCTTTTTCGGCACAAAACGGGCCAAGGAATCAAAAGATTCCCTAAAGATTCCCCAAAACGGCCTATTTCTCGTAGCGATGCGCGATTAGCGCTAATCGCGCATCGAAAACTGCCTATGTTTCTTGTTCCGGAGCTCCGAAGTGTGATTTTTCTTACTGAGCGAATTTTTGGTTTTGTGGCTGCTGACATCAGCATGACGTCAGCAGTACGGCAGATGATGTCGGCCTGCTGACGTCAGTGGTGGGTCCCTGGTACAGATGTGACGTGGTAGGGTGCTCATACTTGAAGGTGATGCGATGAATTTCTTCCGATGTGATCGCAAAATCGCGTCGGCGGGGAACGAGGGGGTATTTTAGTTGGACATGCGACGCTTGCGACGACCGATCGCCGATATCGCGATATTGCGTCGGGTAACGACGGATGGGGCATAACTTGCATGATGAGAATATTGCGATGTGGTGATGCAAGCTGGCTTTCTAGGATCTGCGGAGTGTTAAGGAAGTCGGCAAGGGGTTCATTGCGGTCGGAAGGAGTGAGCAGGTGCATTAGAAAAGCATCTGAGGCCTCGGAAGGGGTCCGATAACCTAAAAAGGAATTTTATACTTTGGAAGGAGTCCATTGTATTTAGAAGATGGTTTGAAGGGGCAGCATGAGGGCTCTTGCTAAGTTTCAGATAAACTCAGCAATTCCCGAGGGTACTTATGGTTATTTTTCAACCAGGGGGAGGGATATTTATATAGGGGATGATTTACATAGTTTTAGTAGGGGGATGGGAAACATATAGGGAGTTAAATAATAATGTCAGTAGTCAATATGGAGATGGTAAGAAAGCGCTAAGTTTGGGAGAACTTAGGCAGCAACGAGGGGATTGAACCTTTTAGAGAGAGTATGGAATATCTTTGAGTAAAGCAGATCTTTACCCAAGCTAATGACATGAAAATGATGGATCTTAAGAGGTATCAAGCAGATCTTGACCTCTTTTTTGGGGAAATTAGTTAATTATTAGGGGGAGATGGAGAAAGGAATATAGTTATGCTTGTTTTTGAGATTTTCACATAGAACTGCCTGGTGATTGTGTCCTGAGTAAAGATGACACCTGAAAACCTAGAACTAATCAGCAATCAAGATTCTTACAACCTCAAAACTACCTACCCAGCCTACTTACCTAACATTTTTTCTTATTTTGGTTCGGGTGCACTTAGACTTGCAAACCCATCATTTCAATTTTTCTTTTTTATTCTTTCCTATCTACAGACTACCCTTATTTCATCCAAGGGCCCAAATTAAGCAGTTGGGCTCCTTTGATTCTCTACCTAGCTAAGAATCTGCCAAGATTAAGCTGTTTGGACAGATTTTCATTCTATATATTCTAAAACAGGAAATTGAAACCTAGGGAGACCAAGATTAAGCTGTTTGGACAGATTTTCATTCTCTATATTCTAAAACAGGAAATTGAAACCTAGGGAGACCAAGATTAAGTTGTTTGGACCTCCCTTTAACCAAAAATTGTACCACAGTAGAATAAATTCTCAAAATTTGGAAAGCAGTTAGATGAACTCTGAGTAGCCTTCTTCGCTTGGAGGCTATTAAGAAAATAAGGAGCATTGCAGCATGCAAAGTATGACATATTTGGTCTGTAAAAATGTCAATCATGAAATATGAGTAACCTGCTGCAGCAGGAGGCTAACACTTTCTAAAACCCACAGTGCTCCAGCCAAAGTCCTTGGTAGATTACCTCAAAACTAACTTCGAAGTCATGGCTAAAGACATCCACCCCATAGACCAAATAGAACTGCACAAACAAACAAGAGAGATGGTCTATTCTACACTGACTATCAAGGCAATGATGGCACATAGCTTGCAAAATTCACTGAGCAACACTACTGCCCAATTGCAACTAGAAAAGGCCTCCTCACAGGCAAGAGATAATAGAATCAAATCATTGGAGGAGTTGATTATTGAGTTGGGCCATGACCCAAAAGATGTCAAGGTAGCATAAAACCTAATAATGAAGAAAAATGAAGATATAGCTACACTTAGGAAACAATTGAAATTGCCACCACTCATTCACCCTTAGACTACTGAAGTGATTGAGAAGAAAAATGAAGAAGAGCTTATGGATTTGGTCCTTAAGCTAAATGAGCAATTAAAAGAAACAAAGCAAGAATTAGAGAAAGCAATACAATCAAGGTAGAGTGAGTGATAGAGATTAGGAGGATATTGTTGACCAATATCATTGATTCCATCAATGATATTTGGTCATCCATTCAAATTATTTCTGAACAAATTGATTTGGTTAAACCTGCTCTTGAAGAAGTTCAAATGATCAGAGAGGAATTGTGTAGAAAGCCTGAAGAGGCAATCCAGTTAATCAATCTTCTAAACAGTAGAAACATGTATCAGTTGGAGCAATTAAACATTGAGGATAGGACTACTACCATCCTCAAAATAAAGAAAGTGTTAACCAAAAGGAATCTAATGCAAGGCTTGGAATACAGATGTCAAAATATGTAGGAAGATATCAATGAGTTCATGAGGAACTTTGGCATCTTACAAAGTAGAGGACTCCCAAGTCCTTTAGTCATAGATGAGAAGATAATTGTTCAGATAGGCTATATCAACAAGTTGCATCAACAAGGTGACAGTCAGGCTAGTTCATCTACAGTCAAGGCATTGCCCATAGGGTAAGTTCTTTATGATGGTTTGGAGAACCCTTTTTACATTGAACATGAAGTGAAGCACCTATTCCCAGTGCAACCCAATTTTGTGAAATATACTAAAGTAGATGAAATCTACAGTTAGCACAGATACAAGAATCAATAGATAATTATAAGGACAACCAAAATATTGATCAGTTTATAATCAAAGTGCTTAGTCTAAACTACCAGTTAATGCATCAAAAATAAATTCTATGCCAAAAGGTCTCGTAGTTGAGTCCTTATTGCGAGACTAGTGAAAAGTTAACGAGTCAAGTCATTGACATGAGACTCAATTATGAATAAGTCTTCAAAAGTGTTTCTGACTGCATCACTTGGAAAAATTCGTAGGATGGGAGGAAAGTCAATTTGCCTATACTGGAGGAGTCACATAAAGAAATTTTATTTGCAGATTGGGATTCTCAGCTTAGGAAAGCAGAAAAGGAAACGATGGTCACAATAGCAACAATAAACTGTGTTGTTAAAAAGATCAATGAAAATCTACATTGCACAAACCTAGTGGAAGAGTCTGTACCAGGCTTTCTTCCGAATATCAAATAGCTCTAACAACTGTGGAGGTAGGCAATAGGAGAAAAAGAGGAAGCAATTAGGAAAATGACTAGGTTAAACTAGGAATCATACTCACAATATTCAGTTAAACCTTAGAGCTAGTTGATGAACCTATAATGCCTAACCTCTTCCATGCAAAAAATGGTGGCAGCACTGACCGATGCCGTGTTCAAACTCATGACAAACATCTACGATCTTAAAGATGAAATGTAAAGGAGTTAGTCACCATGTTTTAATTTCTATTTCTGTTTTGTTTTGCATAATTTAAGGAAGGTCATTTAATCCTTCTCAACTATTTTTGTAATAATCTATTATTAGGATTTAGTATTTAGTATTTAAACCCCTCTCGTGCATTTATACAGGGGTCGAGAAATTTTATCAGAAACAATCTTCAAAACATGCACTTATGTCCCATTGAGGAAGTTCTGGTGAAATGAATGGAGAAAGATTTACTTTTATCTTATCTGGCATCTTCTACTAAAATTGTACTTTTGTTCTCTTAGATGGTGTTGGATTGATTGGAAGTAGGTCGGTATTGATGAAACACATGAGCATAACTTATTGCAAATGGTACTTTTATCTCGTGATTTTTTTTTTTTTTTTGTATTAGGCAATAATTTTTCTTCAAATTGTTTATGTATGACAGTTTAAAGCTTGGTTAGCATTATTTTACTTTTGTATGGTGATGGCATACATTTTATGTTGAATATATGAATAATTCCTTATGTGATATATCTTTCACAATCATTTTGGCTAACTATTTATCCAAAACAATTGTTTTTAAAATGATTTCACTTCCTATTGCAGTTGAATGATCTTTATCACCAACTGCTTTAGGACATTATTGTAGATTGGTTTCCATTTTACTCCCCGGTATAGTCATAGCTAGATACTATTTAAATTAGGATATATGCATGTGATTATTAGTTTATATTAGATTACTTTTAGCTTAAACATTTCGCCAAACTATCATATATCACCCCATCATCACTATCATAATTTATATTGGGAACCTGGTCCCATTACCCCCAGTCGAAGCCACTACACCAAACGAAAAAGGAGCTACCATCCAAGGTTCAGACTGGGTGGTTTTCCCCTAATGTTGTAAGCAACAATTTTCGAGGCTTCAACAGGTTGCAATGGCTAACACTACTTGAATAGTACCTAACCTTGCTAGTAGAGTAAATTTTTCACCATAATCAATACCTGGTTTTTGAGAAAGTCCTTTGGAAACCAACTTTATCTTATATTATTCTACATTAGGGGACAACCTTACCAACCTTACCTTATGGGAGAAACGATGCAGAGACATCATAATCTTTTGAAGGTTGTGATCACACTCATAAAAAGGAATTGTATGAAATTTTTTCTAACTATAATGTGATTTTTCATCAACCAGGTGGGTTTCCTCCAAAGTCTGAGATCCAACATGAGATTTGATTGTAGTAGGATGCTCCTTTACCCAACATTGGTGTGTGTAGGTTTTCAACCATTGAGATGAAGGAGATAAAGAAGCAGGTACAGGAATTGTTGAACCAAGGGGTCATAAGGCCAAGTTCTTCTCCATGTGTTTCACCTATCATGTTGGTTACAAAGAAGGATGGCACATGGAGGATGTGCATGGACTACAGGGCACTCAACAAAATAATGGTGAAGAATCAGTACCCTCTCCCTCACACTAATGATTTGTTAGATCACTTGAAAAATGTTTTCTATTTCACAAAAATGGACTTGCCCATTGGCTATCATCTGGATAGGATTGTAGCACAAGATGTTTGGAATATTGCATTCAAGGCAAGGCAAGGGTTGTTTGTATGGCTGGTGATGTCATTCAGACTATGCAATGCTCTGGCCACATTTATGAGGGTGATAAATGATATTTTCAAAACTTTTCTTGATGATTCTATACTTTTGTATCTTTATGACATTCTTGTTTTCATTAGGACATGGGAAGATCATGTGAGTCATGTTAAAAAGGTTCTTGATGTTTTGCAAAAAAGAGAAATTGTATTTCAAAATGTCTAAGTGTGAATTCAGTAAGACCTCTTTGGTTTACTTGGGTTAGATTGTCGGAGGTGGTCAATTAAAAATGGATCCTTCTAAAATCGATGTAATTGTAAAGTGGCCAAAACCCACCAATCTTATAGAGGTTCGTAGTTTTTGGGGTATAGTACAATACTAGAGAAGGTTCATTGTGAACTTCTCTGTCATTTCATCCCCTTTACATGCACTGACAAGTGTGAAGAAACTTTTCAGTGGGGAGGAAAGCAACATAAAGCCTTTAATAGGCTGAAAGAGAAAATCATTATCACAGCAGTTTTGGCCTTACCTGACCTCCAACAGCCCTTTGAGATTGAGACAGATGCCAATACATATGCCATGGGAGCAATATTGATGCAACAAAGGAAACCTATATGTTACCATTCAGAGATATTCTCCCAAGATGTTGTGAACTATCCTACATATGAAAAGGATATGTATGCCTTGGCTCAAAGCATGAGGAAGTGGAAGTTGTTTGATTGGAAAGGAGACCATCATTCACACATATCACCAACCCTTGCAGTACCTCCAGTCATAAACCAAGCTTCAACAAGCATGAAATTTTAGATGGTTGGGATTCCTGCAGCAGTTTCACTTGGTAATAAAATACAAGAAGGGCACCAACAACAAAGTGCTAGATATTCTTTCTCGCCGTCCTATTTTTGCATCTATAGTTTTACAAAATGTTTATTTGTCTTTTGAAAGTTATGTTTATGACAATGATTTTAAATATATTTATGCAAAGTTGACTCATGGGTCACAGGTGGACAACTACCATTCATAGGGAAAGTTCTTATACCACATTAGCAAACTTTGTATCCCCACCAATGAGAGAATACATGCAATCAGAGAGGTACGTACCTCTCTTGTCTTGGGTCATTTTGGTGAAGGGAAACCTTTGTGTTATTTTTAGAGGTTGTTTTATTAGCCTCGCATGAAAAATATTGTGACTCGCTATGTAAAGGGATGTGTGTTTTGTTCAGTTATGAAGCCCACTAATAAAAAATGGGGTTCTACAAACCACTACCTATTTCGAGTCAACCATGGGAAAGCATGTCAACGAATTTTGTGGGCAGGTTTCCTTTGCCTAGGATAGGTCATGACTATTTTTATATCATTGTGGATTGATTTAGAAAAATGTGTGTCTTAATGCCTTATAAAAAGTATGTCATTGCAAAGCAAACTGCCCAGCTATTCTTCCAATTTTTATCGGTCCACTTTGGGCTGCCCACATCCATTGTGTCTGAGAAACTCTCACTTTATTAGAGAATTTAAAACAAGTTTGTGGAGAATCATGGACACCAAGTTAAAGATGAGTGGGAAATTTCATTCACAGACTGACATATAAATATACAGTGTCAACTACACAGTCATACATTTACTTTGAGGCTATTGGTACAAGCATCCTAGGTTGTCAGACAAACAACTTACCTATGTACAACATGCATACAACCAGGCAGTGCATTCTTCCACTCAGAGCTCACCATTTAGGACATGCTTTGGATATGTGCCGAAGGATCCCTTAAACATGGTATTTGTGAGGGATGAAGATTCTAGTGGGCACGATGACAGGGACAAAGCTTGAAAGTTTATTAAGTGAATTTAGATGATTGACCAAGCAATGTAGGAGTAGTTGGAGAAAATTCAAGCTCATTACAAATATCAACATGACAAGCATCGAGTTGATCACGAATTCGAGGTTGGAGACAAAGTGTGGCTCCACATTAGAAAAGACATAATGAAAAGGGAAGGAAAGAAGTTAAGACCAATCCGATATAGCACATTCTCCATATTAGAAATGATTCGAGACAATGCTTTTTGACTTAATTTTCTAGCATACATGTAGATGTACTCAGTGGTGAATGTTGAATATTTGAAGCATTATGATCCTCCTATGACCGTGACACCAAAGAGATTGGACAGGTTCCTACAGTGGATTATTTGCACCTGAATACTTGGACAAGCTACATGGGGATATCATTCTTTATAGGAAGATGAGAACTTCATGATGGGGAGACGAGGAGTACCTTCATAATGATACCAAAGGAATGCATTCAAGTAAGGCCTAATGGATTGAAAAAGGGAAAGTGAGGGAGCAACTCTCTCACTTTCCAATAGAGTGATAAAGCGTTTGGTGGCCCAAAAGCTCATTAGCATGGAGGAATGATACAAGTGGCTCTAGAAATAGTGGCCTTGAAAAAAGAGCTCAAAAAATAGAATTCATCAAATGGAAGTGAAACCAAGACAAGATCGTAGTGCCTGTCACCCTGATTGTAATAATGTGAATGTAACTCAAATCTGAGTTCATATGCTAAAGATATAGCCAGTCAAAGTTCTAGTCGAATTAGGCCAAGTTGTAGTCACTAACGAGGCAACAATTTTGCGAAGGGATGACACATGAAAAATGGTGGTCAGAAAGGGAAAATTTGTCACCTCTTTAATTTTCCCAGTAACCCTTGAAAAATGCCACCGAATTTTTGTCTATTTTTGTTATAAATAACAAAAAATATATATAAATTACGGTGGTGGGTTACCACCTCTTCGACCCCCCCAATAGTCCAATGACATTGATTAACCATAATACAATTATGGGTCGGGACATCAGATACTCGAGCCTTCCTGAACATATGACAATGACAAGTGTTGGAGGTCGGTGGGGTTTGAAGTCGCTCGACCCATGTGGGTTGGCCCACCAATGGAAGGCCCCAAAAATAAAAGACACCAATGATAATACAATGATTGTCGTATTAAACCACTGAAATTTCAATATATATATATATATATATCTATATCTATATTAATATATATATATATTAATATAATACTATATATAATATATATATATATATATATATATATATATATATATATATATATATATATATATATATATATATATATATATCTGTGTGTGTGTGTGTGTGTGTGTGTGTGTGTGTGTGTGTGTGTCATGTATATAAAAACAAATCCACACTATACATGGATGCGCCGAGTTTTCAAACCGGCCCAGCCTGGTTTTATATGTGTTTGCCACCAACGAGCCAACAATGCACTGTTGGTAAATCCATCGCCTGAGTCCTATAAAAACCACACTTTACCATTTGACCAGGGAGGTGTGGTGGAACCAGTAAAACAATGAGGCTTTTTCAGGTGGAGCTAGGAGTGCCCATGGTAGAATTGCGCCCAAATGAGCATAAAAACCAAGAAATATTTTGAAGGATTCCTGGGAGAATATTATTTCAGGGAATCTTAAGGGAATCTAAAGATTCCTTGGAACCCTAGAAGTCACTTTCTCAGAATATGGTCAAGATAATAGTCATTTAAGATGATTTCACACAATGATTCCAATGCTGATGTTTATTTTTGCATCTGAGATTTGCATTTTTTTTCCCGGACCAAAATTTGAGGTATAAGGGTCATTTATGGAAAGTTGATTGCAATTCATTTTTGTTTCCATTAAATGGAAGAGGTTTCCCCACTTTTATTAGGGCCCAAAGATGTAGCCCACACTGGTGAACTTCGTAATCAAATTTTTTTTGTCCCTTTTATCTCATGGTTGTTTTATACTTTCCACTTATTTTCCATGTGTTTAAGTTACTTTGTTACATGCTCTTTTATATGCAACTTTGTATGCATCCTTGAAGTTAAAATATATGGTTCAACCTCCCACATCATCTTGGCATGCTCACTTAAAGGAACACATAGGTGTCCAAGGTGGCATAATAGTGCATCCTCGAGGTGAAAATTTGGATCTTGCCTGCCTTCCAGGAGTGTTTGGTATGTGTTGGTGAATTTTGGATCACTCTTATAAAGTTTTGGCCACCCCACAGCTTCGTGCCCATAAGATTCAAGCACCATGGTTAGTGCCATGACTGGAGGTCGACTGAGGCAATCTGCAACATTTTTTGTATTTCCCTTCTTATACTTAATGTTCAAATGGAACTATTGTAGGTATGTATATCATTTCTAATGATGATCGTTCTGCAGCTTCCCTTGTGTCTGTATGAATTACAAGGGTCGGTAGTTTGTGTGGATGACTGATTCCTTCACCAAAATGTAATGCTTCCATTGTTGACAGGCCTACAAAATGGAATACATATCTTTGTCAGAGGTGGCATACCTTCGTACTATGTCTGCAAGTATCTCACTCTGATATGCCACTAGATTCCTTTGCTGAGGTAAGAACTGCACCAATAGTATAGTCGGAGGAAACTGTCTCAATCTCAAATGGTTTTTGTAGGTTTGGTAATGTGAGCATTGTTACAGAGTATAGATAGTGCTCCAACTTAGAAAACATCTTTTGTTGGGATTTAGACCAAAAGAACTTTGCTTTTTCTCCTTCCTTGGTGAGTTGACTCAAAAGACATGTGATATGAGAGAACCCTAACAAGAACCTGCGGTAGAAGTTGGCAAGACCTAAAACGTTGTGAAGCTCTGTTAGAGTGGTTAGGGTTGGCCAATCTCGAATCACTTGTATCTTGGCTGGGTTTACATGCACACCTAGCTCATCAATGATGTAACCTAGATATTGAACCTAGGTCATATCAAAAGTGCATTTCTCCAAATTGGCAAACAACTTGTGTTATAGTAGGGTTTGGAGGACTTGTTGAATATGGTGGAGTTGGTATTTGCACATTTGGTTGAAGATCAGAATGTCATCCAAATACACCACCACAAATGAATTGGTGAAGGGTTACAAGATGTAATCCATTAGCCTCATGAAGTTTGTGGGGGCATTTGTCAATGCGAAAGGAATAACCATCCATTTGAAAAGACCCTACTTGGATTTAGAGGCAATAATCCACACATCATAGGGTTCGATCGGTACCTAGTGATATCCAAACTTCAAGTAAATCTTGCTAAAATATTTGTCCCGATTAAGGCAATCTAGAATGTCATCAATCCATGGGATTGGATACTTGTTCTAGATAGTGATCTTGTTCAGCACCGAATAGCCAATACAAAGTCTCTAGGTCTTATCCTTCTTCTGTACTAACATGATTGAGCTGCCACAGGGTGATAAAATTGGCCTGATGTGCCCTTTCTGAAACAACTCCTAAATCTACCTCTTGATTTCATTGTTCTCCAGAACAATGCATTAATAGATATGTCCATTTTGTAGTAGCACAACCTGGGTCAAATTGATGGAGTGCTTGACCTGACAATGTAGAGATACTTTCATGGGTGAGGTGAAGATGTCCCTTTACTCCTCCACAACCTTTTCCATATGCTAGTAATGTGAGGAGGAGCCCTGTTTGAAGGCTGCAACCATAATATTATTCTTTCCCTAAGGGTAAATCATAAGGAAACAAAATTATTTGTCTAGGAAATTATCTGACGTCATTTCTTTGCAATGATCAAAGAAATGGCAGTAGGTGGTGCTACCTCTAGTATCTTGTACAACTTATCACCCAAAGTAATAATAATAGTGTAAGGCCTAGAATGATACAAAATATGTCACTTCCACAAGTATGGTTGGCCTAATAATACATCACAAACTTTAAGAGGAGGAACATCACATAATACCTCATTCATGAAGGGCTTGATGTGGTAGGGTAGGTGGCACTATTGGCTGACGCAGAGATCTTGCCATTGGTTAAGCCACTTAATGGTTTATGACTATGAGTGTGGTGTGGTTGGTAGGCCCAACAACTTCACGACCTCTACTAAAATGAGGTTCTTTTTTATCTCATTGTTGACAATGAACTGCAACAGAGAACCCTTTACCAACATATATGAGTGGAAGTGTTGTTCCCCCTCCTCTAGATCTTTGAGCTTATACTTCTGGATCTTGGTGGTGAAAATAGTGGCATTAGGCTCCGCATTAATAATATGGTTTTCTTTGTCGTTCCCCTTGTTGGTTTATGACTCATAGTCAGAACATGCATCTAATTTGGAAGCCTTCAACTCTTCCATTAGTCACTGGTTGGCTCGACACTCACTTGTGTTGTGAGTGGGGATTTTATGGAACTCACACCGTTTCCTTGTGTCCTTTTTTTCCTTCATGGTGTTTTTCTTCACTTGTGGCTTCGGCGATTTGTCCTGGGTCTCCCAACATTGGCTTTGTCCTTTGTTCTATAGTTTGATGGAATCTTTCCCTTACTTTGGATTCACAGATCCAAAGTCTCACATCTTCTATTTTTATTTTTTTTCAATCTTGATAGTGTATCAATAGGAGACACTAAGTGAGGAGATGTACAGGAACTCCATATTGTCCTGGATTTACTTGTTTAGAGATTTTTGGTACTCAAGTACCAAATTCCACTTACAAACCTTGATACCTAGCTTCGTATGAAGAGTATGGAAAAAATTTGTGAACTCCGGCACATCTTGGTCCCTTCCCTATTATAACGTGGTCCACCTTATGTATTTATCTTCATAGCCCCGACAGGGTAATATTGTTCCTTGAGGGCATCTCATAAACACTTCCAAGTGGGTGTGAATGAAAACAATGAGCGTTCCCTCTTGTCAGTTTATTCATATTAGGTTTCCCACCAGTGCTTGATTTGTGGAGTGAATTTGAGAAGTGCAAAAGTAATCTTTTCCCGATTGGAAAAGTCATGAACTAAAAAATATCCTTCCAACAGATTTAACCATTTATCTACATTTTATACATCTACCTAGCCCTCAAATATGAGAATATGAAATTTAATGAGTACCTTAAAATGAGTGACACCACTAGAGTGGCCTCTGGATGAGGATGCATCACCACTGGGTTGTTGCTGAAGGATCCAAGAAAATTTATCCATCATCGCGTTCCTCTGCCACTCATGGGCTTCTTCGAACAATACATTGAAAGGATATCCTACCCCCTCATCCTTATTTTCTTCTACCATGGGAGGAAGTAAGGGTTTGTGATGCTGGTCTTGAAAAGGTTCATCCAAATCGAGCCCTAACTCATTATTCCCCGAACTCATTGGGGATATGCAAAGAAAAATATAGAAAGAGAAGACCACTTTGATACTAGTGATTTGGACTTATGTAGGAACAGAAAAAAATACAGAACTACGCATATATAGAGAGATGTATTAGAAATATAAATTCACTTCAATAATATCAAAGAAATGAAATATGCTTACATAAATAAATGGAAATAGACTAGCTCGAGCAATGGTAGCTTATCTCTAAGAAGAGATGTGGCAGGTGTGTGCCTCTAAAATGTGCCACAATGAGGCTTGAAGGCCTATTCATTATTGAGAAGCAATGGAAAATCTTAAACATCCAAAAACCTAACCCTAGGAGATGAAGCACGAAAACTATGGCCCCATTTCAGTAAATTGGTACATAAACATCCTGGGGTTGTAACTTTTGCATACGATCTCCACTTGAAGCGCAAATACCTTGTTATAAATATCTATCTCAGGAATATAAATTTATACTAAAATCATTAGTTATATCTTATTGTTTTCTATTTTTCTAGAAAAAACTTTGCTTAGGGCCTTAAAACGGTTCCAGATGTTTAGGACCCAAAAAACTACCAAAAGTAATAAATTATGCTACAATTAAGGAAACTGAAAAATTGAAAGAAATAGTGGTAGGGTTCTATTCATGGTGCTCGACCAACCAACATTTAGAGGATCTCCCTGGTATGAAGTCCCAACTAGACCTCACATCATTTGGTGTAGGAGTCTCAGCCGATACAATGGCCCAATTTCCATTATCTTAGAGATTTTCCTTAGATCTTATTGTTCAACACATGAGAGTGTTATGCCTGTATCTTCAAAAAGCAAGGTGAGTATTCCTGGTGAGTTCATAACGTAAATTGTGTCCAAGTTCTCTTACTGTAAAGGGAGAGAGTAAATTGAACCTCTAGATGAGAGGTAGTAGTACCACCTAGAGAGAGACACACACGAACCAACAAGGGTTTATCCAACATTAAGAGGAGTAGTCCACAACATATGTGGCAATCGATAAAACCAAAATGCAATGGAAAACAGGTACACCATCGAGCAGAGTAATCCACACGGAGGTGAAAATCATTATAATCGATAAACAAGAATGGTCTATTTAATGTCGTACAAAGTAGTCCACAAGGATAAAACAACAGTGATAAACAATACAACACATCTTCAACAATGTAAGTACTAAAATAACCAAAGTAGTTTAACTATCTTAGTACAAGTTAAGTGGACATGAATTAAAAATTTTTAAAGAGTAGTATTACGAACATCTACAAAGCATGCGTGAAAATGTGTTGGCCTTAAAAGGCTTCTGAATCAAGAAAAAATCTCTAGACACATCTATACACCATACATCACTAGTCCCAATAGTGGGACATTGGAGCCACTCCCCACTCCTTAAAGAACAATATAACAAAATATCAAGGTTATGTGGGAGGAGCCAAGGTGAGAAGTCCTTGCTCATACAATGGGAGGGATATATATAGCCAAGGGTGATACCTCACGCTTGTGACTCTTGGACCACCCTTGTGATTGTTCAACTTCCTATGAATTTTCAACTGACATGACTCTTTGACTTCTATGTGCATTCATTGGAATTCACTTTACGTTACATTCAATTACAAAAGATATGGCCCATAGTGGTGATGTGGCCAAGACAACTCATGACAAAAATAGACAAGACACTGCTGACATGTACTGGCTGACTATGGTGTCTATTACAAGCTCTTGCGTTGCTGAGTGATGGATGTACTCTTGTTTTGCTTCATCTTCTCCTACGCATGAAATAGTCTTGCGGGGTCTTCGATGGTCTTGGTCTTGCATGATGGTTCATTGCATGTGTTCCCTTTTCTAGTTTCTTGATATGCTTGGTATGTTTGTCCAACTGCAAGCAAGTCTTCTAGCATGTATGCCTATTCTACATTATGTTCGTCATATTACCAAGATCTACTAATGTACC
This sequence comes from Pinus taeda, assembly GCA_000404065.3. Classification (NCBI taxonomy): domain Eukaryota; kingdom Viridiplantae; phylum Streptophyta; class Pinopsida; order Pinales; family Pinaceae; genus Pinus; species Pinus taeda. The sequence continues at coordinate 57,795 of APFE031524934.1, forward strand.
TGTTCTTGCAATTCACTCATGATGGGACGACATCAAATCCAAAACATCCTAGTCTATCATGATGCATTGTTCTCGTGTTCTGAGTGATAGGGAGAAAGGAAACATAACTGAGACATTGCAAAGCGTAGTTTAGGTTGGAATGAGGAACTTTGGGAGGATAGCCTACACTATCGGGAAAAACTGCACAATGACCACTATGGTGAAGAATTTCATAGTGAAGGTCACCAATGTGAGTTACAATTTGGGACCCTGAGGGGGAGCACTTCTACGCAGCTTCCATAGGGAAGACAAAGTGAGGTTGTAGAGGGGTAACTGGGAAGTTCTACGTAGTTTCTAAGAGCAGTGAAGGACAGGAGTGTAAGAGATCTGATGAGGCTGACTATGCATTTTTGGAAAACAATGTAGGATAGGTAGCAAGGGAACTACTAGACATGTCTATGCCATTTCTGATGGCAGTGGAAAGCAAGGAAATAAGGGTTATCTGGATAGTTCTACGCAATTTCTGAGAAAAATGTAGAGCAATGCAGCAGAGGACTAGCTAGGCATGTCTGCACAAATTTGGAGAACATTGCAGACTCAGGTCTCAGAGCAGTATATGCTTCTAGTAAGTAAGAAGGAGGCATGATAAATGAACTTGAGAAATGTGTAGTTTAGTTTGGACATGGAGGAAATTTCTGCATAATTCTGGGAGGCAGACAAACTTCTGACCTCCTAGATTGCATAGTACAGCTAACCTGGGGGAAAACCTCAAGAACTATGCAGTTGTAGGCAGTAGTACAGGCTCACTGAGGGTTGCAACTACATAGTGTAGCTCAGTCAAGCTCAGGTGGAAAAGTGTTTCTTTATCGGATAGATTTTCAGGAAAGTGGCTAAGTGTCGAAAGAAAATTAACTTGTTCAAACTTGACATTGTTATCATACACTTAGCATACTTAACGACGAGACAACATAGACCACGCTGACAACAAGACAAAACATACCCTTGGTGAGATTATCTTAGAGTTGAGAGCGATAAGTGTGACACTTGTGATAGACCTTTGAATGACCATGATGACCATGGTAAATTTTAAGGGCGAAATTTTTATAAAACACCCATTTCATATATTTAGCCCAACTTTTATTTAAAAAGTACTTATTTTTTTCATTTTAGACCAAAAGAAGGGGCAGATAAACTATGAAAAGACACATTTGACCTGATTCGCCTAGTTTGGGAGGTTATCTTCCATTACAATCATCTGATTTTATGCTTTGCAATGTTAAATTCATTTGTAATCACCCATTTTCTGGATTGGGAGGTGGTTTGGGAGGTTGTATTTGGTCCCAATCGTCGTGATTTCTTCTGTGAACGGCTCCCTATTTTCAAATGTGGTTTTCATCGATGGAAAGGGTGTAAACAAATAAAAATATAAATAAAGTGGAGATATGGTAAATAAATAAAACCTCTTTTTATGCTTACTCCAAAGGTATGGTAACTAAATAAAAATATAAATAAATTGAAGGTATTGTAAATAAACAAAACCTCGTTTTATATTTAGTGCAAACCCTCTTTCTATTTAAGAAGGCTCAAAAGAGAGGTTTTATTTAAGTGAATCATGTGCACCGAATACCATATTTATAAAAGAGGTATGGTAAATTAATAAAAATATAAATAAACTAGAGGTATGGTAAATAAATAAAACATTTTTTTTATATTTACTCCATAAGCCACCTTATATTTACGAACACTAAAAAATGTGTTATATTTAGGTGAAGCCTATGGGCCAAATACTATGGGCCAAATACCATGGGTCAAATTATTAGTAATACCATGCAAAAAAACATTATTAACCCTAACATTAGTATTAATAAAAATAAAGATGGAACATGGTATTGACCCATGGTATTCATGTGGAATGTAGCCTATTTAAACGGGGGAGTTAAATCAGCCTAGACCCATCTTTATTCTAGATCTACTAAGCACCGAGAGGGATCAATATCGTGATATGAAATCTAGCATAGGGTGAAAAATTATTTGATCCCTCTCGAGGTTTGGTAGATCAAGAGTAGAAATGGATATAATTTAATGTCACTTAAACATTTTAACTTGATTAAAATAAAAAATAAAATAAAGATCAATTATTAATTTTATTATTTTTTATAAATTAGTAATAATATTTTTTAAGCTCCAGGGGATGGTATTGACCTATGGTGATACCATGGTATTCATGTGAGCATAGACTATTTAAAGGGTAAATTCTATTAGCTTAGATCCATCTTAATTCCGGGTCACAAATATCAATTATTAATTTTATTAGTTTTTATAAATTACTAATAGTAGTTTTTAAGCTCTAGGTTTATGATAACCCGTAGTATTTATCCTTGGTAATACCATAGTATTCATGTGAAAATAGACTATTTAAAGGGGAAATTGTATCCGCTTACATCCATCTTAATTCTGGGTCTACCAAGTGTTGAGAGACATAAATAGATTTCACCCCTCTAAGAGTTTGGTAGATGTGGAGTTAACATGGATATAGGTTGGTTTTTATGATAATGAAGATATTAAATAGACTTAGGAAATTATATTTTAAAAAACATCTTATGGTGAAAGGTTAAAGCTACATTTAGTCACTTCACAAAATTTAGTACAAAATACCAATATCTCCATTAATATTGGTTTTTCTGATTTAACAAAAAAATTCAAAATATGAAATCTTATCACTCTTTCTGCATCACCCTTGCAAAACAAAGATTGTAGCTTCCTAGATTTCCCACCAGTTTTCAAGCGTTCTCAATATAATATCTTCATGAAATAGTTAAGGTACTGATGTTGGATTAGTTGTTTGAAAATATGTTGGTTTGTACAACCTTTCATCTTCTTTGTTATTCTTAGTTTTTCGTAATGATCTGTAGGGCTTGGGCCACTGCACCATATTGTCCTAAAAGGTGGCAGAGATTGTGCACCAAAAAGGAAATTAATCCATATGGGAAATTAATCCACATGTTATAAATTTGTTAAAAAATGCAAGGCATATGAAGGTAGTGAATTATGCTAATAAGCAATTTAGATTGGGAGAGATGTAACAAAATTTTATTATTTAATTGAATATTTCCAGTTAAAATAATAATAAATCTACATTCATGTATTTATATATTGATTGGAAGGCTTCTGACAATGGTCACTTCTTTCCATTAGATCCCCTTCAGGCCTTTGGGATACCTACTACTTTCTCATATTATATTGTTGGGGCTTGCTACTTGTTGGCGTGTTGGGGTAAAAAAACTTGATGTGTTTTTTTTTTTTTTTTTAATCTCGCAGTTGGAGTCTATGGAATAAGAAAGAAATTTGATTTTCATTTTCTCATCTTGATAGGTAAATGTTTGTAGATGAAGATTCCATCTTAGCAACTTTGTCACAAGGAAATTTTGTATATTTGTTGTTGCTCAGTACAAAATCAAGCAATTTTTTTATTTTTTTTAAACTCAACATTGGTTACATTTAGGAGCAAAGATTTGTCTCCATGTCTTATTCATGCAAGAAAGTCCAATGATCCTACCATATGACTATTGACAGCTAGCTTGCGGTACAAGGCTATCTTTGATGATGAATCAGTAGTAGTAGCTTGGTGGTGGGAAAGATTTGGAAAGTTAAATCTTTAATAAAATCAATGATATTTATGTGGTTGGCACTAACAAATAATGTTTTGACGTGAGATGTTATACAAAATAGGGCAAGGCAGGGTCCTGGAATTTGTACTCTATGCAAATGTGAAAGGGAAACATTGACCATGTGCTGGGGTTCATTTTTATTTTTGCTCAGGAGGTATGGGGTGTTATTCTCCCCTTATTTGAGGATAGGGAACTTGGCAGGAGGCTTCCTTGTTAGACTGTCTGATGATAGAGCACTCAAATAACATAGATCATTGCCCGTGATTACCTCTAGATTCATTTGGACATGAAATAAAGAATAACAATTTTGTAGACAAGGAGATCCCTCCTTTTCAGATACATTATGAAATAAAATACCTATATGAAGGCATAAAAATGACTCCAAAGGTTAAAGTTCCAAAGTGGGTTGCAATCTGGAGGTTGATAAAACTTATCCATGGCCTTTCTCTGTTGGTGCTTGCCAAGGTGATATTCTTGTTATATATATTATCTGCAAATATGTGTGATATTCTTGTTTTATATATTATCTGAGATTCAAACCCAAGCCAACTGCTCCTACATGTGTGATATTCTTGTTCTGTATATTATCTATGATTCGAAACCAAGTCAACAATGTGCAAGAGGTAAATTCGAACTGGTGCTTCTTTTGGTGTCTTTCATGTCTACCTCTACCAGAGAATTATCCAGAATACATCAAGTTCTAGATTCACATGTCTCCTAATATTTGATTGTTTTTCACATTTTTAAATGGGCACAGAGGATAGCTTTTGTTTCAGGTGCAAACATATTCATTACAGGTCATAATGGATAGTGGAACAGTAGCGATGGGCTTGTTGGGTCAATATAATTTGAACCCAACTGCAAATTTGATGCCCAAAACTTCAAAATTAGTTTTGGGGTTCCGTGGCAATAGAAAAGAAGAAAATTAAGAGGTTTGAATATTTAAGGCCATGTCCATCATATAAAACTTTATGTATCACAACAAGCTTGACAATGGGAAATCTTTTCGCATTCATGCTAGCGCAACCCTAAAACTTCCTAGGTGTGCATGTTGTTCATAATTCATGCTCTGATTTATGTATTTATGTATTTTTTTTGGTTGAAATTGCTACATGTATAGATAGCATGTGTGACATCCTTGATAATATTTCCATTTGAAGACCAAGTGAAGAAAGCATAGATCATAGTTTAATATAGTTTAACTTGGAGGTGTTTAGAAGATTCATTTGTGAATTGAGTTGCTGCAAATAAGCTTCTTATCTTCATTTAATGAACGATGTCAAATACCTCGGTTTATTTATAGTTTTTTTGAGTTAATGGTTAGTGAATGGATTGATAAATACTTTGCTCCTAATCTAGATTCCCCTCGGATGCCAGCAAACATAAATTGTAGACCTCAATAATACAATTAATGCTCCTGTCAAACCATGCTTGAGTTACTGAGGGTACTAAATTTACTGTGACTTATTTATCTAGTTTGTAAATTACTCCATGTACAGGAAAAGAAGAGCTTTTTAGATTCTCCTTTGAGTGAGATCGATCTTGAAATGAATGTGATAATTGAGAAAGAAAAGCTATCACAGTTCAATGGCTTGGAACTTATTTCTTCTGAAAAATTTACATCCTGGGTAGTTATGGAAGTTGTTGGATCATGTCTAACAAAAAAGTATTCAAAAGGACTCCCTGGTAAGAGGTAAGTTCTTGAAGATATAACTTGGAATGTAAATAATGGCACCATCTTGATTATGATTGTGTCTGAGCTTCTTGGTAGTTTCTTCTTGCCACTTGGTATTTTTTCTTGTTAAACTCAATTTCTCTGAGCTTTTCGACTTGTACTTTTTAGTTTAAATGTTTGACATGTGTGTAATGGTTTCTGGGTTCATCATTACAATGTAGAGACCTGTAGTTGTTGCATGAGTATCTATTATCACAATGATGGATATAGTTGTTGGACACTTTTCTATATTTATTCACTACTGTGTTGGGTTGGGATTTATGCCATGCAAAAGCCATGATGAATATGAATTGAAATGATATTTATGAAGACTAATGAATAAATCCTTAACATGCCTTCATTTGTGTTGGGCCATAAGATGTTCAGGTGGTGGGGACCAGATTTACATAAATATTTTATTATTGGTCTATTAAACTCCATCATTCAATGTAGGAACCATTTGTTGGTTGGGTAAGATACAACTATTCAGGTAAGAGAAAGGAAGGTCAATAAGTAGGTGGGAGCTATTTCATTTTCCTACTTGCATAAAGCCTACTTGAAGGGGAGGGAATTTAACACAATGACTCAAAACAAAAGACTACATCGTAAGACCACATGTAAGGTTCATGGGTATGTGATTCCCTCGATTCAACACTTCTTGACATGGTAGAATGACTTTCATAACTTATATATTTCTTGAAGAACAACGTGTAATGACCAAATATCATATGGAAGGATGAACTACCTTAAGGTCGATGGCTTAAAACAACCCAGAGAGTGAATGAAAGTGTTTATAAATTTCCCCTACAAATATAACAACTTCTCCTTACAATGAGGTTGAAAATTAGTAGAAGCAAGAAAGTCCTTTGTCACAGTTAGGCTGGCATTTGAGAAATTGGTTTGATATGGAATCAACAAGGTAGTGATAGAAATACTCAAGGAAACAAAATTTGGGAGAAAAGTAAAACAAAATTTGTACAAACATTAATCTCTCATAGCTTGACAAAAGTGATAGAGAAAAGATTAATCTGTGCTACCTTGACAGAACTAGTGGTCAAGATCAACACATACAAGAACTTTATTGTGGAATATTATCAAAACTAATAGAAGGATATGAAAGTGTATAGTAAGAACCTTGACAAACACGGACACTGAAAATTGCAACATTGTTTGTAGGAAGAGAAAATTATGTTTCTTTTTTCCAAACACGTATGCTAGTATATTACAGTTTAATGAATATGTTATCCTATTATAATGTATTGTTTCATACTTCAACAAAACATTTGCCAAGACTTCACAATGTTTTATTATTCAGTTAATGATTTGCCAAGATATTACAATATTTTGTAATTTAGTGAAATATTCACCATGTCTTTACAAGATAATATAATTTGGTCAGATATTCGCCAAAACATTTATATATACATATTATATTATTGATAAAATTGCCTCCTAGTTTTCATATGTATCATGGGGATTCACACATTTATTATACATATAAATTTAGGGTGGTTCTTAAAATTTTCCCTGATGATGATGCTTGCATGACAATTCTTACAACTTTGTGTGTGAGCAAGATGGGTGTTCACATAGTGAAGACAACCCAAACACACAAAGACAAACCATCAAAGTCAGCAGAACAAGATTGCATGCATGAAAAAGCAATCAACATGATGAAATATGACTGCTGCTCAAATAAGAAAAAGGTGAAAAATACTTCACAAGAGCTCATGACTTTAGTTCAAGTGTTTTCAACCATCAAAGGAAAAACCAAGGAAGGCTCCAAAATTTGGATGCGAGCCAAAATTTTGGAGGGTGTTGTAGCCACTACAACAATTGGTGACACACTGGTTGAATACAACTTCTCTTCTTTGGTTCATTTTTAGCGTAGGGCCTTGGCCTTTTGGGGACTATTGATACATTGTGCAAATCACTTCGGCTTCCCCACTTTCCCCATGGACAGAAATGGTTCTCCTTGTACCGACCCAGATGAACACAAAAAAAAATCTACCAAATCTTACTATTTCAAATCAAGAAGGGTACTTTGACTCGTGATCTTAAGATTTTCAGGGTATAATTTTTCATCTTCAATGCTGGTCCACTACCAACAAACCTAAAAAATATCCTAACATAGTCACGTAGGAACACAAGCATTTCCCCACTTCGAGCGATTTTATACAGTACCTTGGTGGAGTTTCTTGCTTCACCTCTCTACATAGGAAGCCTTTATCTTCTTTCAGATTTGTTATTTTTTTGAAAGAGGAATGTGCATAGGAACTTATTTATTTTTGGCACAAAAGAGGGATCCCAACATATTGAAAGCAGGAGAGGTTCTTCCTTCAAAGAATCATGTAAAGAGCTCTAATTCAGGTTTTCTCATTTATATTTTCCCTTTATTCATTTCTATTAGTTGGATAAGATTGAACACATAGAGTAGAAAACTGATTCTAGGCATGAGGTTTCCTAGAGTCGACACTTGTTCATGGTTTGACCAAAAAATTCATTATATATGGATCATACCTTCCATCAAGGCTTCACCATCCAAAAGTTACAACCACAAACAAAGAGGAAGGACACAGGAGTAGCCAAGCATTGTAGTGTCACAATACTCTTTGAACTTTAGCCACATACACATTCAGAAGCCAAAATGTAGTGCGAGAAAACACTTATTTACAAAACAATGAAACAGAACATCAAATCAAAACAAAATAACAAAGAAAAGAACAAAACAATAAATCAAAGAAAAATAGCAAAGAAAAGAACAATAAAGTAATGAAAGGAGTATGTACATGGTGTGGGGCATGACCCTAGATCACTAAAAATATTTTTTTTAAGTCTTGGCCATTAACAACGAGAGTGTCAATCTTCTCGTTAAGTGATTGTAAATAATACATATGTTGGCCAAGGTTCTCGTGAACAGTTAATGGGCCAATCCATAGGGACTAAAACTTCGTGTGTTTTCTTCTTTCTTCATGCGGTTTATCTCACTTCAAGACTAGGTCACCCACAATGAAGCTGGTACTCCCTACAAACTTTTTGTTGAACCATATCTTGATACGGTTCTAGTGAAGTGTAAAATTTTCTTCTTCTTTCACCCTTTCTTCCTGTAGCTTGTGCAATGTGTCCATCCCATGATAAACTAATATACATGACTTGCCTTGGGATTATTAGGAAAAGTAGACAACATGCAAGTAGAAATGTGATAGGAGGATGAATTATTTTCTATATACTAGGAAGTAGGGGGAGGTATTCAGAGAGGGCTTAGGTGTGACTCGGTTAGCCCATAGAGAATTCACCATAGTGGAGTGCCAGTGCTACTTTTCAGAGTAAATGATATGTTTTATGATGCGGATAAGGTTTTTTTTTGTAGACTCAACAATACCATTTCCCCATGGGTAGTAGTTAGCATAATGCTTTAACACAATACCATTTTGCAATGTAAAGTCTTAAATATTTAATGAGGAAAGGTACGTTGCATTTTCAAAAGCAAGTTATACAGGAAATCCAACCTAGAGATGATGTTCTACCTTAGAAAGCTAATGACTTCCTTGTCATTCACTTGTTTCAGCGGAAATGATTTTATCCACCACGTAAACTAAAAATTAGCAGTTAATATGTAATAGTGTTGCTTTTATGAGTGTGGTAAAATATCCTCAGTAATGTCCAAGTCCCACTATTGGAATGGTTCATCCACTGCAATAGGCTGCAGCGGGGTTGTTGACCTTCGTTTTGTGTCGACACATCCCTGAAACACTGGACACTTGCAGGCATATGCATGTGCATATTTGAATAATGTAGGATAGTAGAAACTGGAGCACATGACCTTGTCAATTGTTGTGCTTCTCGCGAAGTGATCACCAATTGGTTTGTGAAGAAGATCACGTAAAGCCCTTTCCCAATCCTGTGCCTCAAGGCACTTGAGCAAAATGACATTGTGATATTTTCTCTGAAGCACTCTATGCACCAATTGGTAAGATAAATCTTTGAGTTAGAGTTCCCTCTTCTACTGCATAGAGAAGTGAGAGGGCATGGTTCCATTCTCAAGGTACTGGCATACATCTACATACCAAGACTTTCTATGTAAAGTAGGGAGGGCTTATTCAATATTATACATTTTGATTTCTTCCTCCTAATTGGTGATCTCTTCTTCTTCCTCTTTCACATGTATTTCTTTTGTTGCTAGTCTGCAAAGACCGTGACCCTTTATGGTGTGAACTGGATTGATGTCAAGATCACATTCTTGCAATCCTGTCATTTGGTTTGCCCTTCTCTCACCCATCTCTTGCTGACCAAGCAATGATCTGACTCCTAGGTGTGGCACAAAGACAACGTAATGAATTTTCAAGAGGTAGGGTCTAAAGTTTTTAATTGCCTTGTATACTGCATATGATTGTTTGTCCATGAAGGGATAGATCAGTTCAAGTCCTTGCAAGCTCGCGCTCATTAAAGCGATAGGTCGTTCATTGTTCAACTCATCTTTCTATGTGAAAACAGCTGCGAATGAAGTGTCAGAAGAAAACATGTGGAGAAAGAGTTATTGAAGTTTAGGTTGTATAGTGCAGGTGCCTCTACTATAGCTTTCTTAATTTGGGTGAACATTTCCTTTTCCCTTTTCCCCAAATGTACACCGTGTCCTTCTTGGCCATCTCTTTAGTGGGTTTGAAAATCTGCACATAATCATATATGAAATTTCTGAGGAACTTGATCTTCCCTTGGAATGACTACATAACTTTTTAATTCATAGGATTAATTTATGTGATGGTATGACTCTATCTGGATCTACCCTGATCCCACTCTTGGCAATGATTTCCCAAGGAGGTTATGCTCAAACACTGTGAAGACACACTTCTTCAAATTCAAGGATATCCCATACTTTTGACATCGCTCAAATATTTTCTTAAGATGGCACAGGTGGTCTGACCATTGTCTAGAAAAGACGATCACTTCATCGAGGTATACCTCTACGATCTTTCTGACAAGCCAACAAAAAGCATTGTCCATTGCACGCTAAAATGTAACTCCTAAATTTACTAGACCAATAGACATTTTACGGTAAGCAAACATACCCCACTTGATACAAAATGTTGTCTTTAATCTAGATGCTCTGTTACAAGAGCCTAATTGTATCTTGAGAAACCATCTAGTAAGCAAAATATCTTTGCTCTAGACAGTGTCTACAATATGTGCTCCATAGAAGACATTGGGTAGTTATCTTTGTTTGAGGCATGGTTCAGATTTTGGAAATCAATGCACACATGAGTCTCCCTGGACTTCTTTCTAAAAGGAACTAGATTTGAGACCCACTTGGAATGATGAACCTTGTAGATGATCTAAGCATCCACCAACTTAGTAAATTCTTTTTATATGACAGGCTCAAGTGATGGCACGTTCCTTAGCTTCTACTGAAAAGGCTTGGCCCCTTCCTTGATTGGAATGATGTGTTGGATTATTCGTGTGTCATATGATTTCAAGTCATCATACATCCACATGAACACATCACGTTATTGTTTGAACAGGTGGACAAAAGCTTACAGCTCTTGTGGTGTGCAACATGTACCGAGATTCACAAACTTTTTATCTTTCTCTGTTCCAAAATTGATATGTTCATAAAATAGTGTGGAACTGTGGGTTTTGGAAACCACGTGCCCTTGAAAGCAGTTTTTAGGTCATACAACTTTTTCAGTGATACCACACCCTTGGGGATGAGGTTTCCTTTACTATCATGAACTGCATTCTGTAGATATTGCTCGCGCTCGACTTCATCTATCATTGCATATTTGAAGATTTCAATGTTAGACATGAAATTTAGTATATGTTGGTGTTCATAAAAAACATGTAAATTAATTATGTTATCAGGGACAGATGGCTTATACAAAATTTCAACTAAAAATATATCATTCAATAATGTCATTCTAGCAGGTGGGTTTTCCACAGTATCTGCAGTTATATTATGCATTCTTGGTACAAAAATAATATTGAAAGCTCGGAAGTTAGATATAATCCACCATACTTCTTGTTGATAACTCTTAACAGAGGGTGTCACACAACGTATAGTGTTACATACTTGATGCACCACAATATTTGAGTCACCTACCACTTTTAGCACAACAACATTGAGGCTGATGGGTTTTCGTAAGCCCAAAATGAGTGCTTCATACTTGGTGGTGTTGTTTGTGCACTAGAACTCCAAGCGGCTAGAGACTTAATGTTTCCTTTGGAATGAGTCTGTCAAAATACAACCAGCTCCAGATCTCTCCTCTGTTTTGGACCCGTAAAAGTATAAGGTCAACATATTATTTGTACAATGATTTCTTACCACACTAGTACTACTATCTCTATTGCTATTATTGTTACAATGTACTGTACAGGTTTCATTTTCACCAGTTGGCCAAGGAAGGATACCGAACTGTTTGTTTGGTGGGGTGGGGGCTAGCTGTGCAAGATAACGCCCTAATTGTGTTTCTAGAAACAAATTCGCGAACATGAGATCTGAAAAAGCCAATGGTTCATTTTGACCATCCAAGGGAGTGATGTTGTGTTCCATATCTCTTTCTGATAACACTTAGATTTGTTTTTTCTGTCGTTGTGCAGAAGCCATAAGTGTGACCAGTCAGTAGAAAAGTATCCTTGTAGCTTGCTAGACAAGTCTCTACTAAGTAATAAGCCATATTATTTCAAGATGTCCACAATAAGAAATTTGATGCACTAATGAAATCATCCATTGGACGATAATCGAATGATCACATCCCAAAGTTCACTAATGGTTGTCACACATGTTCTATCGATTTGGATGATCTACACAGTTGTGATACTCCATTGGGAATTCATCTTCTTAGCAATGGAGAGTGTCATGACTTTGATTGACGCGGTAGAGTCAACCAAACAATTGTGAACATTGAAGTTGAATATTTAGAATGGTAACAAAAACGGTGGGCCAAGCGAGTTTGCTTCCTTGATACAGAGCATGTTCAGTACGCAAACTAACTTGGTCCCTTACTGGAAGAGGTAACAATGTTTATGGAAGTTTTTCGTAGTGCGAAAAAAAGAATTTCTCATTGACTCGTGATCATGATTAACTCATATAGAGATATGTTCACACAGGTCTTTTTCATATCTTCAAAAATGTTGTAGTCCAGAGAGGGAAGACTCACTGAGATGTCTAGGGGTAGACTTGTGTTTGAGTTGTCTGGTGGGTTTCTCTTTGCTTTGCTACTCATGGACATACCTTCCATTATAGTTGTCTTCTCGGGCTTTCTTTGAGTTTTATGTGTTTATTTGACCAGCAGATCAACTGCTCTAAGAAGATGTTTTCTTAATTTTTCTTTCAATATCTCAAACACAGTGGGGCCCCCTGAAATTATCAATTTGTATCGATTGTTTGCTTTGGGTCTAGACAGTTTCTCAGAGGATCCTTCTTGGTGGTCATTTTCTAGGAAATGCAAGTGCATTGATACATGTTGATTACATGCCCAACACTTGGAGCATCATCAGATGCAATAGCTTCTTCTTTTTCTTCTTCATCCTCAAGTTGAGCCTACTCATTAGCCAAGAATTGGTTGGTCAACTATGTATCCAGAATGCTCATTCCTTGGTTCTGTCCTAAGCAATTTTTTATTTTTTTTTTGTCATTTGTCATGGGACTTGTAGTAATGATTTTTTGTGATCACATCCAGGTTGAGCACAAGGTTAGAGATTTGCGCAAATTTGGTTGGGTGGTTATTGCTTCTGCTTGAAATCATATTCTTCCTATACGTGAACTTTGGATGCCTACTGCTAATGATTTTCTAGCTCGTTTGTTGTTTGAGTTCTAAATTTTTGGTTGTCAAGGACTTGACGAGACGAGTAAGGCTCTCAATTTCACTTGCTTCCTTTTCCCTTGCCTTAGTCACAGTAGCTTTGGACCTCCTGCCGATGTCTTTGTATTCCTTATCTGATTCGTCATCTACAATGGCTCCAATAGAACATAGGTATTTCTCCACAACAATTTTCCTCTTGGCAATTTTCCAATAATGTTGGTTTCACAGCTCACTTAATAAACTGTGCAATGTTTGTCAGTAGTGTAGACATGTAGTAGTCAATAGTGATGGATTCGTGAGGTTTGGTGTCTAATATGAACTTGTTCAAGATCCAGTTAAACCTCTCATTGAAATATTTGACTTTTTCTTTCTACTCCATCTTGAGACTACCAAACTCTTTTAGCAACATGGCAGGGGTTTTGTCTTCAGCAAAATTTTCAAGGAAAATTCTCTTGAACACCCCCCAGTTTTGAATGGATTTCATAGGAAGGTTGTGGTACCATACAACGTATTTTCCACCTAAGGTACATGGAAACAGTCTATATGAAATGTTTTCATAATGTACTTCGAGTGTCTGTAGATGTAGGTAGAACGTGTCTAAATGATCTTCCTCCTTCATTGTCTTGTCAAGGTCATACTTTTCTGACAAATTCTCTATGTGTCTTAGCATCTTATGGAAGATACTTGGGATTGCCAATGGGCCCTGGGACATCCATTCTAGATTTTGTCCAACCATGTTGTCCTCTTCTTTGTCCTCCTCCTCCTATTCTGAATCTAATGGTTCTAACTCTGAATCTGTTGGTTCGTCTCCTCCATTGCCTTCCTCTCAACCTCATATGTTGAAAAATTATGGATGGCTTAATAATAGTGGATGAACTGAAGAAAGTTAATAGCCTCTTTGAAGTATAGGCAGTACATGGAGAAACTATCATTGTGGTTAATAAAGAGGAATTTGTAACAAAAAAATAAAACATGATAATGAAAAGAACTCAAATTATGATTTATTGAATCTTATGAATGTTTATTGGTGTACAGATATTGAGAGAGAAGAAAAAGCAATAAAACTTGAAGAAATTACAAGAGTTAAGGATAAGTATAAGTCCCAAGAACTTGCAGGAATGTTGAATACAAATCATGTTAGACCACAATCAAGAAAGGATAAACTCCACCACTATCTTATGGAAAGAAAGGTGAAAATGAAATTGCAAAAAAGAATGAACAAGCACAAACTCGTTAGCAAGAATGCAAAAATGAAATCTCTGTTATTAAGTTTTTTTATGTACCATTGTAATCCTATCTGAAACTAAGACCAACAGACAAATTAATATATAAGTCGTAATTAAACAGAATTATCAGAACAATAATCACTCCCAATATTCCTCAAGAATAGTCGGGGAGTTAATAGTCGGAAAGAATCGGCAAAGTTCAAGTAGAAAATAAAGAGAGTCGATGTAATCAGCATAGATTATCTGACTAAATTGATGTATAAATTTTGACAATTGAAATGCAATCATCAAACTCCTAAGTGAGTTTCATTTCTGATAAGAGGGTAGCTACTAAAAATCTTGATGGATCGGTGACTATGTATGAGGGTATTAATAACGTTTTTGGAAGAAACAAACCATCAAAAAAATGTTCTATAAGTTTCAAAACATACATTGACATTTGAACCCAGATTCAAGCTTTAAAAAAGCTGACCTGTTTGCGGTAAAGTACAAGTGCACACAGGATTTGAGTACTTCCCATGATTTGTTAAAGATAGGCTACGAATCAACAAATTATCAATTATATACAATGCTATCAATTCATTAATGAGGGGCACTTTGTACTTTCTTAAATATAAAGGGTGGCATAGACTACCACTCTGCATTAATAGATTGTTAACATTGTATATATTGATGGCCCTAATAATTCAGGACAAGATTACGAATTTGAGAATTGATTGTTGGAGATTCTAAGTCTTCAGAATGAGGGTTTGGAAATCAATCACCACAAATATATTCACTCACTATTTTGCATGACTGTAATTTTTTTTAAAGCAGTCCAATTCTAAGAGTGTTTGAATCTTTTTTATAGTAGCTCTATTAAAAATTTGTGGGTATCCAACATCTTGAAATTTAACATCTAAAATTTCCAAATAATCAAAATAATTCAGCTCTATTAAAAACCTTTGGGTACCCAAAATCTTGAAACTTAAGATCCAAAATTTCCAAAAACTTATGCCAATTTTTTTTTAAATCCAACCAAAAATTCCATTATTTTCCCAATAAAATTATAACCCCTCTTCCTTTTCTGGAACCGCTGAGGTGAGAAGCAATCGTCGTTGCCGAAACACATAAGTTGGTCAAACATCTCAATGAGCAGAGCCATGTATCAATGGCTGGTCTACTCTAATCGCCGACCTATTTTTCGCCGACGTTGTTGAGCGTATTGAAATAATCCAGCGACAGGAGAATTATTATTTCTTTTGAAGTGCAAAAGTATTATTATGTTTTCTCAGTTATAACTATTACATAGGTAAAATTTATTTGTAATTATTACAAATGCCAGAGAAAAGGGTCCATTGAAGCTTCCGTAAAAGAAAAAGAATAGGAATGTAAGAGAATACAAGGAAACGAACAGAAAAGGAAAATGGAGAGTAATTATGGTGCAAGATATATAGCCATGTTTCCTATAAAGAAAGCTTATAGATATGGATTTTTTCATATTTTTTATTTTATTATAGATATGGTTTTTTCTCATATTTTTTATTTTAGTTGGGTGTGTTCCATTATTTTCTATTTTAGTTTGCTAAAAGTATGACTTTTCGTAATTGAGATAACAAGGGGACCTGTTGAGCAGCAAGTCCCTACCTTAGTCAACCAAACTAAACTTTAACTAGTAAGTAAAGAAATACTCCAAAACTACATTTGCACCAACCAATTTTGTTGCTTTCAGGCCTTAACAGGTCCACCTAGTGGCACAAAACTCAGTGAATCGGCCACTCTAGAAAAATGCTTCATGCCCTTGTTATCTGCCTCCACAGATGTAGTGACCATGTAGTCACTCTACTCCTGACAAGTTCTGAATACAATATACATTGCCATAGAATTCATAAAGCCTAGTTATTCTGAATACAATATACAATGACACAAAAATCATAAAGTTGAGATGTTCTCAATACAATATACAATGCCGAAGCTTGTTTCCGTTGACATTGCTATGTGACTAGCATCGATCGCTACGAGTATTGTTGATAATTCAGACTCAAACCATAGCCCTAGACTGCAAGTAGGGAGAATCCCATTGAAAAGCTTGCAAAATGAAAGTTAGATTTCTAAAAGCTTGATACAACCTAAACAAAATGTTTAGAAAAGACCATATAAACTGTTATTGTAAGCAAAACCGTGATAGCCATATACCATTACCATGATAGTAATATCTTGTGACAAAGTATAACCAAAAAAACGAGTTCAGAGAAGGATTAGAAGGCATGACACCTAGAAGGGAACTCACAATTTGTCCTCATTACCGTCTCTAAATTCATTGGGGTGTTCCAGCACCGTATTTGAGTTCATTCTCGGATGCATGATGAAATGTTTGACTTTCAAGTAGCTACCAAGCTTGTTATCTGTATAGTATTTGATGAAAAGCTGTCAACATAGTCCTTCATACCAAACAGTACACCAATCTACATCCCCAACCCTCCATCATAAAATACAACTAAAAAAATGTTTCAACTCTGTTTGCAAAATAACGTCTTCTATATCACTTATTCATGCTATTAATCATGATGGTTTCGGTTAACATTTAGAAACTGTAAAATTAGTAGCAGTGGTAAAAGGGAAATTACAAATAACAAAGCCCAGAAAGGGAAATAATATTTGGAAAAGGAAATGTTTATACGATTCCTAGACCATGTAGCACCAAGTGAAGGCCATATCATGCAAATTTATAATTAAGGAATTAAATATTTTTTATGTATTTATAGGATGTTATCCTTTCGAACCCATAGCTTTACCTTTGGACAACTATCCAGTGTTCACAAATTTCGGTGTAAATAAAATCAATTTATGATGCTTGCATTTTTATCAGGATTAAAGAGGATATCTAAAGGAATTATTGGCATCCACCTCCTCATAGCTCTCTTTGTTTGCCAACTTCTTGAGGATCAAGTACTTTTAGTGCAAGGAGAATCCAAAGGAAGAGCATTGAAACCAAGCATTTTGCAGTTCTGTTTCAATACATGAACAAGCGCACGGAAATGTCTGAGCATCCAGCAGCTTGTCACTGATTGGCAACATCTAAATACTCCCTTCCCTATAAACGTACGCCAACATGCAAAATGTCTCATGGATATTCTCAAAATGGACTTGGATTTGTACGAGAATATCCAGAACATTGACAATGAAAATCACACCAAATTCTAAACATTTCACTCCCATTCCCTTGTTCCCTGTAAGAAGGAAACCCCAGGAATCGGGACCAATTATTTCTCATGCTTCACTGTAAAAAACCATCAACAAAGTTGGTTTAACATAATAAAATTAAATCATAGAGGAGATGATCCAAAAGAAGACCTTTCTCCAAATTGACCCACAATGAAGGTAACAGTGTGTAGCAGTGCACGAGGTATTCCACGAACAAAGGATAATGACCTGATGGCTTGAAGCACAAATTAAGTGAGAATAAATAGATGTTGGATATTGCTTACAAGAGTAAACCTAAAAATTTTACTGTGTTTATAAGAGAAACATTTCCTAAGAAAGGTGATGAAATCATGAACCATTCGTATGAATCTTAAGGAACGAAGATGAGAGACTTGAGAGGGAATTCTCTTGTACAGTGTAACATAGGAGGAGTTTAATACAATATTAATCTCTCCAAAGCCCTGTTCTTGTGTGTAACTGTTTTAGTCATGTATCCTAAATTTCTCATAACATTGAATCTATATTAATTTGTAAATTGTATAGTATACCACAAGGATTTTTTTAATGCAAAGATCCTGATAACATCAAATATTTATAACTTGTTGTATATTTCATTGAAAGACTACATCTATAAAAACATCATTAGCATGTCTTTGTTATAAAAAGGTTCATTTGTGAAGGGAATCTGTGCACAACAGAACCTTCCAAACTAGCAAACAGTATGGGATGACTACATTCAAAAGGAGACTTGAGCGGAGTCTAGATCCAATGAGCAAGGAGATGGTGATGAAAACTTGGCATTCATCAACAAGACAAAGAAACAAGACAAAGAAAGGGAAAAGGGAAAGTTTTCACCAAGGCAGGTAAAAGTGACAGAGAAGGACATCAACCTGGAAAGAAGAATGACTTGAACATGATCTACAAAGCCTTATAAGCCTTTGAGAAGTCCTAGGAACTAGTACAAATGGATTCAGTGCACCACTTGTAGGAAAAAGATAAGATACCACTATAGTCAAGATCCTAATGTTAGGACTCTGTTTTTGAACATAAGAAAATCCTGTAATATTATCACTAAAGGGAACAACTATAAATGTAAGAACAAAGAGGGATGCAAGTAAGGATTCTATAACAACTGGCTCGAATGCTGGGATTCCAACTGGCACCACATTTGCTTATTTCATTTACTCCCACCGTTTTGACTTGTGAAAAATAGGTTGTGATTCAACTGAAAAGTAAACAATTGGATTTGGATCTGCATCACCAATAAATCGTTGAGGGTCAGCAAGGGGGGGCTAAGTGGAACGTAGCTATAGGAACTGAACTTAATAAAGTAGTGAAGGTAGGAAGATAGAAGAGTCTAAGCTATAAATAATGAGTTTGAACTCGTGCTTTCAACTTGCTTATTATACCTAAAGATGGATATTTTGAAGAAACTCAGGAGTAGCACTACAGTTACTTCAACGATTATGGAGAGTTCTCTGTCTTGAGTGTTATCCAAGTTATTGTGGAATGCGACATATAAATTCTTCATGATATGTTAGCTAATAGTGGGATATATAGAAAAAAGTGCTACTAACAACCCAACCTCCTTCCTACCGAGCTTGCTACTAATTAGTTACCCTTGGAATCAATCTCGTTTCCAGTAAATAGACTAGAGCCTCGAACCTCGAACTCTGCCTCAATCTCTACTATCCTTGTTATAGAACTAGAATGAGTAGAAGCCTTAATGACCTTCCAAACAACTTCAATATTGGTTTTATCATTCAGGATCTGAAATAGTGTAGGGCACAAGACTCATATATTAGAAACAATATGCAGTGGATAAATTTGGTGGGGAAAATACTAAGAAAAAGAAAACAATACCTTAAGCTTGAAAATCTATTATACAATCTCAACTGAAGTCTGAAGATGCTTGCCTACAACTAAAATTGAATGAGAAGATAACGTAAGCTTGAAAATCTATTATATAACCTCAGCTGAAGTCTGAAGATGCTTCCCTGCAACTAAAATTGAATGAGAAGAAAACCCATAGACTTGAGTTCTATTTCGGTTCTCCGTAGAATCTTGGCATCATTTGCTTGGATTCATTATGGTAAAAAACAATGAGATTGTTCTTCAGTCTTAAATTATCTAGAAGAATTGAACTCTGACAGATAGTCAGAAGTAACAGTTATGCATCTATACATAAAAGTTTGTAGCATTTATTGTTAAGTTTTCTTACTTGGTAAGAAACTTTGGGAATATGCCAAACATTATTATCTGAAACACAACCATTATTATACTAATCACAACTAGTAGAGCTCTGAGATAGGCCACATCACTTGTAGTTTCTTCTTCCACGTCAAGCGAACATTTATGTATACATTGCAGAATAACAGGATGGTCCTTCATCAATGTAAATATCAGTTGGATGAACACTTTATAGAGAATATTATCACAACATATTAGGTTGGTTCGGTTAGCCTCTCTCATAAAACAATAATAAATCCAAAAATAAATTAATTAATTAATATTACAAGTTAGGAATTTGTGTCTAACTCTTGGGTTGTTCCTCTAAGATAGGAGTTAGTTTAGGTAACTCCTATATTGGTGTGTTTCTGGTGAGAAATTATCTCAACCAAAGGAGAAATTATCTCAACCAAAAGTTTATAAGATAGTGCGCACTATCTTGAGAACACTGTGTCTCATCTATCTTTTTGTAACACTATATTCAATTATTTTAATAACGAAAATGTGAGACAAAATACCTGAGGCTGAAGCCTTTTTCACCATTATTTGGTGTCTAGTTTATTATGTGTGCTTTATATATTTTTCTGAGTTAATTTCATTTTCAATATGTGGTATCAAAGCCAATGGAAATTCTAAATGTATGTGAAGGAGTGCATGGAGAGAATGGATCGATAATTTGAATGTCTTGTGAAAGGTATTAAATGGCGTAAAAGCATTGTTGCCATGCAAGGCCGAGTTCCAGTGTAGATTAATTGTAGCTTTCAATTTCCAGAATTTATTTTTCTACATATTTTGGAATTAAATTAGAATCCAAAGTTCTGCAAATCAACGAGCGCATACAAAGGAGGCCAATCAATGCTAGCAAAAAAAAAGCATCTGTAATACCTGAAATTGCGTAAAAATGAAAATAAATTTGCACTGAGGAGGAAGTCACCATATTTGTAAATGAAATTATAGGAGATGTGGTCCATTACATTTTAGCATAAAATGGTCCATTACACAAGGCTGACGAAGTATAAATGGCGAGCAGTAATTTCAATGGTAGCATAAACAAAGTCTCCATGACATCAATTTCCTTTGCAGTGGCAAAGAAATCATCCTTTTAACTTCTAGTCAAATACTCCACCCTAAGATCATGATTCATTTATTGTTTCATTGGTTCATTAAATTTTCAACGCATTAGTTTACAAATCACAAAAAAAGGAGTGAAAATTCTCATGGTTTGTAATGAAGCGTGGTAATTTTTAAAATATGATGAGAGATAATAAGTGGAATGTGAGAGAATGAGTGGGGTGAGAATGAAGTTTAACACTTAATGTTTCATGAACTTTAATGGGTTAGAGTTAATGGAGAAACATATTTGGGACAAAGAGAGAATTAATGGTGAATATGATGAGAGATGAGAAAGGCTACTTTAATTTTTGAAATCTTTGAAGTGATAGATTTTTCAAAAGAAAGCTGATTGATGTAGGAGGTTGAGTCAGGTTTTTGAACGCATTTTCTTCCAAAATTTTTGAGTGTCAAATTCTCATTGTTTGAGAAAGCTTCCATGGAAATGTTGTAAAAGATGAAAGGTTGATGATCTCAATACTCAATAAATACATATTATTTGTGGTGATTGTGTCCTAGGTCCACTCGAAATTGAATAAGGGGATCTTAGGTACACCATGTGTATTTGTGATGGCGAGTGTTTTTATGGCTTCATGTTGTTGCTTATGATTTGTGTCTAGTTTTGACACATAAATGATCTCATTTGACACACATAAAGTTCAATGCAAGCAAGCACAACACTTGTAACAAAATAGCATCAAGGAAGGATAATTAAGCTCAACACATACAACAAAAAATCAAAGTTTTCAACATCAGCATTCTACTGCAACAAACAAATTCACTCAATACAATCAAGTTCATGAATCTGCAAACTCCATCATTTCAAAGCAAAGTCTACATCACTACAATTGAGTTAATGAATCTATAAATTCAACGTTTCAGAGCACAGTCTACATCAACATTATTGAACTTATAATCAAACTCAAATTACATTGCATTGTAAGGGTGCATTTTCGGTTGAAATCAACACCCAAGTCTTGAACTGAGTCAAATTCAATTCATTGTAGTGATTCATTAAAATAATTGTGAGCTTTTTTGGGTGCATTTTCGACAGTGTTCGACACCCTTCCTTTAAAGCACAATCAAGTGAGTTCACGAGTTTTAACTCTAAATGAAACACACAACAAGTTCACATCTCCTGCAAGCGAGCATGAGTATTCATTCAAGCAATTTGCGTCAAAACAGTACAAAGTTCAAACTTTCAAGCGAGCCAGAGTGAAAATCATTGCAACAACCATCAAAGCAACCAAACAAGTTCAACTCTAACACCGATAAAGCAAGTTGAGATCGACATTAAGTGAGCATGGCTATTCCTTCAAGTGAGCGTGAAGTCATTAAGTAAAGCACGTGAGAATTCACACAAAGACAATCGTCATCAAGCAAGCATGCCATTCAAGTCCCATAGCAAGCAAACCTATCATGCAAGTAACAAAATCAAGTGAAATAGTTCAAAGCACGACATCTATGACAAGCGAGCCTGATTTCAAGTAATCAAGTTTAGATGGAGCAACATATTTAGTTGTTAAACATTCTTCACAGTTTGATCATCTCCAGTGATGAAGACATGGTGCACATCAACAAAGAAACTCTTGTTGACCTTTCACGGCATGTACAACAAACACAAGAAACCACTGAGTTTCTTCAAATCGAGTCACAACTTCAAAGGAATGAATTGCAAGAAAAAAAGTTATACTTTCAAGCCTTTGAACCATCCAGATGATAAGTCATTCATCCCAATAGCTTCAAGTCTCGAAGTTGTTCTAGTTAAAATTTCTTCCAAACCCATCATCAAGCCCTGGGAAGAGATTCAAAATAACAAGAATCGACGAGGCTTAGGATATGTCACTGATGACACCAACTTACATATCCTAGATTATTCCAAGCCAATTAAGTTTGTCAATGCAGGATTTCTTGCACAACTCCCCTCATCAGGTTCTGAGAAAGTTTCAGACAAACAGAATTGCACGCAAGCTGAAGTTGAAATCCAACCGAAATGTTCTCATTGTCAAAGAACCGATCATATGGAAGATCAGTGTTTTGATCTCCATCCTTGTTGCCATTGTTGCAAGCCCAATCATTCCTCAGAAAAATGTCACAACCAACAAAAATCATCCAGATTGAAGATACATTATGAATGGATCAATCCTTGGGAATGGTCATCCACAGTGAAACGATTGTCTCAGTTCTACAACCGACTACAATCACACATAGTGTAGCCAATACTGAATCGATGATGGTACTCTCATGTAGTTGAATGAGGGAGTACAATAGTGAAACTCTCCTACACCTAAAGGGGGGGAGTTCAGATATATTTTGGAGAAGATTGTCTCTCCTTTCAGCTAACAAAGGGGGGAAATGTTAATGAAATTGACAAGTGGTTGTCATACTGAAAGTCTCGACAACATCAGCGAAGCAGCCAGTGGGCATTTTTCATCAGCAGTGAGCATCAGCAAATTTGCCAGTGGGCGATCAACAACAAAACAGCAGTGAGTAGCTTTCATCATAGCAAAAGCAACATTGAGTTGTTTTTCAACATCTTCATCTAGTGGGTGATTATCATCAGCAAATACGCCAGTGGGTGTTCATCAAATTGTGTCACTGGACACCAAATGTTGTTTTCAAGCAAAGGACAGTTGGATCCTTTTGTGGCTTGGCACATGATGGAGTTGTCGAGCGTCATTCAAAGATGAATCAATCATGCAACTGAGTCAGTCTCTTCATATTGCAGTTTCTTCAGCATCGAGATTTGGCGGTATTTCAGGCAATGTTTTTGAGGATCAACATGAGAACTTGGAAGATGGTTCCTCGTTCTTATTTTAGATTTATCATTGAAGGTGGGAATGTTAGCCTCTCTCATAAAACAATAATAAATCCAAAAATAAATAAATTAAATATTACAAGTTAGGAATTTGTGCCTAGCTCTTGGGTTGTTCCTCTAAGACAGGAGTTAGTTTAGGTAACTCCTATATTGGCGTGTGTATGTTGAGAAATTATCTCAACCAAAGGAGAAATTATCTCAACCAAAAGTGTCTAAGATAGAACACACTTTCTTGAGAACACGGTGTCTCATCTATTTATTTGTAACACTATATTCAATTATTTTAATAATGAAAATGTGAGACAGAATACCTGAGCTTGAAGCCTTTTCCGCCATTATTTGGTGTCTGGTTTATTATTTTTGCTTTATATATTTTTCTGAGTTAATTTTATTTTCAATAGGTTCATCTCAGGTTCGTTTGTTAAAGGATAGGTTAATAGGCCGTAAAGACACATGTGTCATACATGCAGGTGGGTCACACATATGGCACTATGCATGGTGATCATGGTGACAAGTAAAATGGTCCCGTGACAAGTGGAATGGTAAACTAAATAAATATCATATATTTAGTAAATTCATGTTTTTCCTTGTTAATCAAGTGGTCATAATGTAGTTGAAGAAGGCTATGGAGGACAGCAGAAAAAATTCATCTACGGGTTTGCCAATGTGCCATACCGTACGTGTCGGGGCTGCTTTGAGGCCATCTGTTGAGAGGGATTTATAAGTGAACAGATTTGGATTTATATATTTCAGTAATTTCCCAAAGTTTCAGCTCTCTGAAGCTTCTTTAACATTCTAGATGGTTTCTGTGCAATTTTAATCCTGTTGTAGCCCATAATTTAGCGATTTTCAAGCCAGAATTGCCCAATTTTGATAGGTTTTCATGACAATTGGACTGAGGGGGTGAGCTCAGCTGAATTTCAATGGAAAATAATGGTGAGCTCCTGCATTATTCTATGAACTTTGATTTTTGTTCAACTTTTCGCGTATATTTTCACTCATTTGAGCTGAAGCATAAGCTTTAGGGTTTCAAGGATTTAGTGGTGGAGCACATTGAGGCAGGGTGTTAATCTTAGTGCTGTGCTACTTGTGTGAGAATTATTTCTGGAAGCGGCATGATTCACCGGGTTTCAAACCCAGGACTTTAATTTGTGTGCCCAGGGACTATTTTTAGATGAATAGTGAAATGTGTAAAACATTACCTGAATAAAATGCATGAAGAAACCATTTGAGATTCATTTCAGGAATTCAAGGTTTAAATACAGTGTTTAGAGTTAGAAAGTACAAAAGATAAAACTATGTTCGACCATTTCTTGCTAATCTAAGGTGACTTTAGTATTCTGTGAAGGGGCTAAATTTAGAATCGTGAGAGTGTTAAATGACTTTATGTCATGATCATACCGAACGTGCCAAGGCTGCTTTGAGGCCATCTATTGAGAACATGGGGAACTCCCATAGAAGCTATTCATAGGAGCCATTCATAGCACATAGGAGCCATTCAACTATTTTCATATATCATTAATGTTAATACATAGAATGTGTAACATACATAAAATATAATACAGAAATTATCTTTAGTAAAGACTCCTTGGAAGACAGTTACAATTAGCTCCTCAGATGCCACCCACTGAGTAAAGGTCACCTTAGCTCCTCCATCAAATGCCTCCCGCTTGGGTTAAGACCACACTAAGTTGTTCCTTCCTGGTTGAGCGAAAGTTATAGTTCCAGCCTCATAAGTAACTTCAACCTTGGGGGAGGGAGGCTATATGATCGATCTTCGTGGAGTAGAACTATCAGTTTGGCGAAATGTCCTCGTTCCCATAGACATGGATTGAGGAGCGAGTTATTGAAAGCTCCAGGTTTGGGCTGAGGTTGAAGCGGGGGGGCATTTTACGTCCTAGTGCACTTGTAGAATCTGAATGATCGAAGCAATTGAGGTACGAGTAAGCCAGACTTTGCATTTTTTTTAATGATAATATTCGATATTAATTATAACATTAAAACATGAGCTATAGTGTTTAGCATAAACCTTATCCCGAAAAAGTCAACACGAAAATAAGATTTCTTTCCTTGATTTATTTGTTTTCTTTGTTTTAGCTGACCAACATCAGGATTAATTGATGTGTGAATTCCTGTAGGTAAGAAGAAATTATAATTCTCAGATGACAAAAAAAAACAGAGCAATGATTCTTGCAATGAAATGAAACTTATCATTTACAGCGGTAAGTTAAGCCACTAATTTTTCATCGAAAGCAGAAAGCATAAATACCCTTGCAAATAGAAATACAAACAATCTTCAATAGAAATAGTGTCTTCAAGATTGAAAAATGATACCATTGCAAATTGGTGTGGTGGTGAAACCTGAAGCATATCTAATAGCAACGATCCCATTGCAAATTAAGTCGCAAAACTACCAGAAACTATTCCAATGAAGCTCCTAAAGCTCATATGTCTTGCTCCTATGTGTCGAAGCTCCTATGTGTTGGCTGTGTTGGTAGATATCACAGACGCCTTATGCCAAGTCCCGTTGTGCTAGTAGATGTCACAAAGAAGCAGTCACCTGTCACAAAAAGGGGCAGATGTCCCAAATACTATCAAATATGAGAGCATCTAGCAACCTGCACATGCTTATACATTTATATGTTTAACTGACTTAACATATGATGTCCTCTAATAACGCTAACATTAGTTTAGGTTGTACAATTTAAAAGTTTGAAAATATCGGGACTAATAAAAATATAACCCATTGTTTTAGGTTCGGTTTAGCTTTGGTCCTCGGGAAGAGGCCAAATAACACGATAGAGTAATATTTCTCTAAAAATTTTGTTTATAAGTAATGAACCCAACCTAAAAACAGCTCAATTAATGCTATCTCCCTTTGTTTCGATTACTATAGTCAATGCCTATGGAAAGGACTAATAAGCATAGTTGTCTGTTTAGTTTGGTATTTTCCATTATTTTCTATTTTAGATCAGTAAAAAGTGTGATTTCTGGATTATTGAGATAATAAGCATAATTGTATTAAATGTTTTTGAAAAACTCTTCAACGAAGTAGTTAAGTAGCAGCAACATTTTTTATCATTCCATAAAGTTTGATGACAACATTTTACCAAAATCGTAGAGAAAAAAAGTCAATTACGGATAGAGTTTTACGAAGTCAAGTAAGGACAAGGTCAAAAGAAAATATATATAATTTGGAGATACAATACAATGGAAGTACGAGTAAAAATTTTCAGCATCAGATTGAGTTAAAAGGAATTGTAATTGACGGAACAAGATATCATAGAAATAATTGGAAAATATATGGAATAGTTTATTGAACCAAATACATAACACATAAAACTGCAGTTGTTCTCAATACTACATAAAAGTTTGTTGAACAAATTGCAAAAGAAAATTTTCACTTTGTATGAGATTATATAAAGCATAAATATGGAGAAGAAAGTGGTTTCCACTTTGTAGATATACATGTGGATGATGCCATGGAAGTTGAAAATGGAAATTCAACAACATTAAAAAGATGAATTATCATTTCGGGAGGTGTGCCTTCAAAAGTTGGTATTGAAAACATGTCACAACTTTGTTAGAATAAATAACAAGAAAATGAAGGCAATCATCAAAGTTGATGTTGAAACCTTTGTGACAGTAAAATAATAGATGTAAGAAAAAAAGATATTTATTTTTATTTTTAGAGATTGAGAAAAAGTTCAATTAGTTGTAGGTGATGTACAAGCAAATATAAAAGGAAAAAATAGAAAAATATGGCCATGAAGATAAGGAAATATTAAAAGAAAAATGTAGGTGAAGCTAAAAAACAAGAAAAAGTATGCAAATTATAATTTTTTAGTACAAAGAAGAAAAACACATAAACCTAAATCCAAGGACAAGGCATTTGATCTGAAATGTTATAAGAAGTAAACTAACAAAACTAATAATCGTAATTAAACGAAGTGTTGAAATGTGTTAAGCTTCTACATAGTTTGCATGTGCTGCATTTAGAATCCATATTTAGGAAAGGAGGCCAAAATCTATTCTGACTACTATTAACTTCTATAGGAACTCTCCATAAGATTGGATATCTATTTATACTTTTGTTTTAAACATGTCAATTAAATGAGAGCCTTAGATCTCTATTTTCATATTTGTATTGGTTTATATGTGTTTATCCACCTATAGCTATGTGTTTATGTTTATAGGGTTGTGCCATACCTAATTACATCTAGGATCAGATAACCAGTTAAAAATTTTGCACTTCTCCACTTCCAAATTTGCTCGAATTTGGCTATTGTATTTTTTGGTGAAAAATATTTATAACCTTGATGGAATTATAGATCCTAGTGCCATAAATGCACTCAGCAGTCACAAAATTTCAAAAACTTGTATTGTACATTTTGTGAAATTAAAATATGCAATGGTAAGGGCATTATATATCTCAAAGTCAGATAGAGGAGGATAGCAAGCAGTCATAAGAACCATACTAAGGAGAGTCGAAATTTGTCCATTGGTCTCTCATAAATAGACTCAAATTCCATCTAAATAATATATCGCTCGCCAGCTTTCTGTTAAAAATTTTCATTTTAGCCTCGCTTAATATTATATGACAAAAACTTGTTTCACTTAGATTTTATTCCTGTGTTAGAGTGCAGTGGATTAGCTTGACAAGATTATCAAAGTCATTGATGCTAACACACTACAGAAGTAAATGCATCAATGCTAAAAATACAGAATTTAAATTTCTGGAAAAAACGCTCAGGAAAGAAGACTTTCCCACGCAATGAATCTGTAAGATAAATGGGATCAGGTATGCCCTTCTGGGTTGGAAGAAGTAGTTTGGGGTATCAGTAAACTGTGAGTTTATGGGTGTTCAAGTGTCACACATCTAATACCGAACTCCTTTCTGCTTGTTATTTTGTTTCGAACCACCTCAATGCTTGAAAACATACGGTAGAAGACGTTGGTAATGATAATGATACATAATTGAATGATCCGTTGGAAAAAAAATAATGATACGTTGGGAATGATATTCCTTTCTTCTTTGTCCCTGAAAATCCACAGTCAAAAATGTAGGGTGCATTGGGAATGATACTCCTTTCTCCTTTGTCCTAGAAAATCCACGGTAAAAAGAATAATGTAACCATACATAAATAAAATTTCCAAAGAATTTTATGAAAAATATATTTCAAAACAATTCATTTAATGGTTGGATATTGGATAAATCAACATTTTTATGTGTCTTGCTATTTGGATTAACTATTTCTAGTGGCTATTTATTTTTGGTCATGATATTGTTGACTAATACTTGCTAACTATTTCTAGTGGATCCTTATCTTTGGCGATGAGATTGTTGATGTAATTAACTAACATATGTGATTTAGGTCAAGAATTCGATATACACTAGATTCGCTTTGGGAAATGTTAGACATTGGATATAAAAAATTATTGAACATTGGAAAATCTAACCCTTTAATAAATCCTTATCTTGTTAATAAAATTATTAACTAACACTTATAAATTTTAGCCAAACAAATTTTGATTTGCCAGAGAGTGTGGTGCTATGTTTCTACCCAGCATAATGAAACTTCGAACACAATGGAAATAGTATTTTCCCTCAAAATCTTCCGAAAAGCTATATGCCCCACCTATCAAATGAAATATGCACCACCTATTATTAAGAGGTTCAAATTTGATGTTAACTTCCACTAATTACAGTTTTGAGTATTATAATATTTCAAATGCTCATTAAAATATTAATTCTCTTTCAAACATTTTTAGCAATGATTGTTTCACAAATTTAATGGATTCCATATTTTTTATGCTACACAAGAATCGCATACTTGTTACAAAATTATTTTTTTCATTGAGGAGCTGTATCACTGTTGTATCTCTGTTGCATAAACAAATATGCTCGTATATTTTACATGTGCTTCCTTTATCGTGGATTTCTGGAATGCTTAGAGTTACATCTTTAAAAATATGACATATACCATTGACGCACTAGTAATCCCAGTACATCTATAGTGATAATTAAGATATCGATGGAAGATATCGATGGAATATCTTTTTCTTTATTACCATCATATTCTTTCTTTCTTCAGCAGAAGAAAATGATACTCTTTTTTCTTGAAAAGAAATAGTTACAATCACGGTATATTCACCATTATCACTCGATAGCCTTCAAAAAAAACTAAAATACAACTATTACCTCTTTCTTGTATTGAAAAACACCTCTTATCCTTGTTAAATAACTTATGTCTAGCCAAGCTTCACAAAACATAAATATATCTTATCTTTGAGTCAAAGAAAACAGTTATAGGAACCAAAAAATATATAAAAGACCACATAAAACTGATCCTTAAGCTATCAAAAACAAAAATATAAAGATCAATATCAATGTTTTTGAGTGACAACATAGTGACACTTTATGATGTTGATGCTTCTTGCATTAGACAAGATATCATGCTCATAATCTGTGAAAGGTTCAATCCATACCCCTCTCTATGAGAGTGAGTCTGAAACCTAATTTTTCTCCATAAGTATGTGCATGAAGGAGATTTGATGAAAAATTTTCTCCAAAATATATTGAATGCATCACATCAAGTTAGTGAGAAAGGGCTAAAGAAAATGAGAAAGTCCCATGAGTGGGAATCAATAATACCTTTTGAATCTTTATATATAAAAATCATCAATTCCCAACTATTTGGCATAGATTAAGACACCCCCCAAAGCAATGAGTTTTCTACTATTGTTGGTACTTTTCCACCCTCCCACCAGAAATGAGAATATATACCAAGCCATTGAACTATATAAATTCCAGATAGATCTCTGAATCTACTTCTTCTCACTAGAACCAATCTCTGAATCTACTTCTTCTTCCCATAACTAATCTATGAATCTACTTCTTCTTCCCAAAACTAATCTCTATGTAATAAACAATGATATTTATCGCTGTAATTCTTACATCGGCCTCCTCTCATTAAAAAATATTACAATTTTGGCTTCTCAATATGCCCAAAAAAATGTGAAAGGCCAATACACAATATTCCTTTTGAGTATCTAACGAATGAAATATACACTCGTCTACCGAGTGTTCCATCCATATCACATCAATGCTTAATAATTGTGTGACCCCGACGCATACTGCGGGCACGATTGGGCAGCTGAAAAATAAGTGTCTCACCTCTCCCAAATCATTCATGGACATAAAACATCTACGAGGTCCAACGAAAGCCCTCTGTAAAATGTTTTCCCACTTCAAAATTTTGTTGTGCACATCAATAAATGCAGTCTAGTTTCTTTATTACCATCTTGTTGTTTGTCACATGCTTTATTGGCTGAGTCGTTTGAACATTATGTAGGTTGCTTGACTACATTAGGTTTACTCCTTTACGTTGACCTCTATGTAGTTGGCTTTATTGCATGCTTCGATTACCATATTGACTAAATATAAGACTTCAGTATCAAAATACTTTAATAAGATCTAAGGAAATTGCTTAGCTTCCTATGACATTTCGTTCTTAATGATGGTCTCTATGTGTTACTAAACTAATGAAATCCGAGTTTCACTAACTTGCCATCCATATTTTCATCTAAGCTTTGCCAAACCTTTCAATATGTTCATGTTAGACGATTTTAAAGATTTGTCGTTTATTTTTAACTTATCATTGTTTAAGTTTGCTAAATATTTCGATAACTTCATGGCTGATGAATTCTTTGACAACCCTTTCAATATGTTCATGTTAGACAATTTTAAAGATTTTACGTTTATTTAGGACTTATCATTGTTTAAGTTTCCTTAATACTTCCATAACTTCATGGCTGATGATTTCAAAGACTTGAATTTTAGTTAGGACAGGCTATCTTTAAGAAGATTACTGTTCAATCTATTCCTGAGTAAATATTTATATGTTTTATTTTCGATTTCTTTTGGATGGTAAAGTAAATATTTTATTTTACTAATTTCTATTTAGCTAGGATTATTTTTTCATTTAATTTTATGAAAAAATTATTTCAATTTTATATACTCTTAGCATGTGAATTCAAATTTGTGAATTAAAATTTATGAAAAAGTTCTAATATAATTTTGTTTTAATTCTATATGTATCATCTATTGAAATAGATCATTTTTTTAAAATGTAATCATTTCCTCAAATTTTATATTGGAATAAAGTTGATTATTTTGAAATATTTGATCCCTATAAATTTATGATAAATTTGTAATTAATATACCTCTCCCTTATTGGAGTAATTGTGTCATTCACCTCAATGGGAATCAATTATGTGGACTAACCACTATCTTGGAAACATGAGATTTATTCTCACTTAATATAATGGTGTGTGTTTCAAACTTTACTTATTCCTATTTCTTTTGTTGTAATGAAAAACCCCAATTTGATATCAAAGTCTTGGCCAGGTTTGATTCCCTGAGTTGCATTTGAGCAGGTTTGATGGAGTAATTGTGACACCCACCATATTGGGAATCAATTTCGGGGCTAACCACCACACTAGGAACATGGGATTTATATCTCACTCAAGCTAATGATAAGCGTTTGGATGTTTATTACTATCAGATGGTTTTGGTGTAACAAAAATTCCCAATATGATATTAGAGCCTTGGCCTAGGTTTGATTTTATAAGTCGCATTTGAGGGTGTTGGAAAAATTATTTTCATTGATGTCAAGGATAGGAGAAGACTACTAATGTCCAATATAGCGATTGAAAAATTGAGATGTTGGAAATATTGTTGTCTTTGATGTCAAAGTTAAAGGGATACCACTTATGTGTAAGAATAATGTCATAGATCCACAGCATAAAGAGAGAAAAAAAAAATTCGTACATACTAAGGTCTAAAGTGCCCGGGGAAAATATATGCAAGCTCACATTCTAAACATCGATGTTGTACATTGTATTTACTTGAATGATAAGGTTGGGAACATGGTATTAAAGGTGAACATTGTATTAAGGTTGTTGTTACTACTTAGCTTATCTCTATATACCATTAATGCCTTTTTACATACCTTTTTAATGCCTTTATCATTTTTATTCATTACCTCCTCTCACTATTTTCCATATTCACTTAATTCATGTACATTATACAACTATAGTTGGAGTTAAATGACCATTGTCTCTAATCACGCATTGGAGTGTGAGTGGAACATGTGGTTGGAGTACTATTGTACATACGCCTTATTCCCATACAATTGGGGTTAAATTGGATTTCCCTGCTCCCTTGTGTGGCGTTCTTGCCTATTTCCACCTGCTCTTAATCATGTGATGGCGGAGTACTATTATGTTTTGCACCGAGAGCTGTCATGGTAGGATCTAAGGTCGTGATCTTTGTAATGTGACCTATGGTGGAGATTTTGATCCTAACCCTAACTACCTGTATAAAACCCTAAGTCTTTCTTTGTTTATGCATTTGCATTTGTTGGACGCTGCACTCTGAGGGAAATGTGTTGCAGTATCTGATCTGTGCATGAATGGTCCTATCTTCTTCCTCTACCCTTTGATAGTGCCTACTCCCTTCATTATTCCTCAACAGTTGGCTTGTGTACCAACTCCAGTCTCCTTCACGCCCATGCGTTGGTTTTCTTGGCCACTCGGATGCTCAAATGGAGCAACGAGGCTTGCTTCCCCTGCACCATGATTCCCAAGACTTCTCAAGAGTTAGGTATTAAGTGCAATGTCATTTTTACTGCAATGGAACACAGTCGTGGCACTAGTTTCTGTTGCAAAGTGGTCAGGGGAAGGTAACAATAACTTATGTTCTTTTTTCTCCGAATTCATTCTTGTTCCATTTCCTTTTCATTTATATTTGATTTTTTGGTCTTAATAGTAGGGTATGGTTTGTAACGCGTTTTTTTTATTTTCTTTTACGATTGTAGTGACACAGGTTTTCCTATGCCCTTAATCTAAGGCTTCTTATTGCATGGATATTCTTGTTTCAGGTTCTGTCCTAGTGTATGCAAGTGGCAGAATGAACCTAGTGACACTCTTAGGTAATATTCCAAGTTCTCCTGGGTTTTGCATCTCTTATTTCCTATAAGGGTTTCAATTTCATTATTCTAGTTCATGAAGATAATGCTAACTTAGGCTCCCTTTCTCTCCGTGCATGTATTTACTGGTGTAAATCACCTTTTGCGACCATACCTAGCGAACTACAAGTATATAGTGCTACCATTGTTTCAGTGCATCTCTTTTGAGTCTATTTCTTTCTAGTCATAGGGTATGGCTTTCCTTTTCCTTCCCTTGGTGAATATGATTTTTTTCCTACATGTATGTGGGATTCTCATTGTTCTAAGCTTGTATTTGGAAAGCTCAAGTCCTTTGCAACCAATCCTGATGCATCATGTGCTCCGGTCCCTTTCCAAGTTGGTTAGCTTTGGCTTTGGTGATTCTCAGTATTGCTTGATATCAAGTCATGGCTCAAAGCTACTCTATGAATGTACGTAATGCTTTGTATGGCCTTACTGGTTTATGCGGGTTAGCCCCATAGTGTAACCCTTAACTTATTTATTTGACATACATTATACATCTGGGCCAAATTTGTATAGTAGCAGATTTTTAGATTTGAAGTAAACTTTCATGTTATTTCCTGTTGTACAGAGCGTACCCAGTATTTGGTTTAAGCTCAACCATTTTTTTGGCATTATAGTTCTATCTAGTGTATACATTCTTGTATTTTCAACTACACTTACAATAATTTATGTGGCCTTTTATGTGTGATGCATTAGTGTACTAGCTAGTACATGAATGTTGTCCATGTTGTTTGTTGATTCAAATTCCAGATATATATAGATATACATACATATACATATCATATATATACATATACTATACATATACTATCATATACAATATAATATATAATATACATAGACTATATATATATATATAATATAGATTATATGCATGGCATTGTTCTTATTTCTAATATGGTCATACTTTTTGCTTTGATGGTAATGAATATCCGAATGTTATGTTGTCTGTTTTTATTCTCTGATCCGAAACGAAATCTACAATTTATCATTACCTTGCCGATTTGGTTTTGTTTTATGTTTCAATGTATTTTTTTGTCCTAGTATTTTCCAGGCATATACATCCATTCATGCTTCACGGACTATTGTTGGACAATGCTAAATAGGCTTGTAGCAAGGATTTCATTTACTATTCTGCTTATGTCATGAAGACAATGGGATGATGCCTCCTTAGTTAGCACATTGAGGTCCCGTGTGAGCTCTCCATGAGAGGTTTATCGTTTCTATCTACATAGGACTTTTGACTAATTCTATTCTAAGTTTGTAGTTATGAATGAGTGCTTACCCTAAATATTAAACTTTAATATTTATTTATTTATGCGTGTTTCTATGCTCCCTTCTTCAGGTTAACAAAGCTATGTCTAGATGAGTTCCTTTATAACTAAAACTAGCTGTAATACTCTTATAATTTCCTGAGAATGTGTTTGTGGTCATTTTAAAGTAATTGAGGTTGATATATTTGTCTTCAGGGGTCAACTATGGTCTCTAGCTTATGTCTCTTAATGCATGCATAATATTGTTGAATCATTACAGTAATAATTTACTACTCCCAAAACTGATATAATAAGACGTGCTCATAGAAATAGGAAGAAAATTGAAATTAATCCACCCAAACAAGGTAACAATTTAATTCCTAAAAGCATACTATTACTGACTCTTCCATAAGCATATGAACTATTGAATTCCTCTATTGTAAGAATTCAAAATAACAAATATCATCACTATTATTCCATCAGTAATAAATCACCAATTTCCTGTACTTATATTCATGTCATTCCTTGTCTTATTCTACTCACAAAAATAAATAAGTCAATAGCCAACAATAAGCTTAAGTGTGTAAACAAATAGAAATCATAACCTAACCAGACTAATGGAAGTCAAAAGACACTAGAAAGTCAAGCACTTCTCTCCTCCCAACCATAGAACCGCTCTTCTTCAGTTATCCCCCATGTAGAGATTCATTTTTCTGCTAAGAGATCAACAACCTCATTGATCCTTGCAATAGGCATTTTAGGCATTGTTTCCTTGTGGGATTTTTCCCTAAAGTAGTGTCCCGCTTTATGGGGTTTTTTCCTTTTTAGCCCAAAATCTCACTCTTTTAGCGTTAACGATGCTTAATGCTATTTTCAACTTAGTGTTTATCACCACCTAAGTTCTTAACGGATATTTTTCTCTCATCCATTAAGTTTACACATAATTATTTCTAGAATCCTTATCACAGAAAGCCATCTTATCTAGAATCTCTTTTGAAAATGCACAATCTTTCAAGTGTTTCCAATTTCCTTATTTATTTATCAATAAACATTTATATACATTATTATATAAACTAAATCTAATTTTTAAAAGTCAACCAAAAGTACCAACCATAACTAGTAAAGTACTAATTGTTTCTAGAAGAGGAGAGGTGTTACATTCTCCCTCCCTCTTATTTACATTATCCTCGATGTTTATTTTTCAATCTCAAATAATGTTGGGTTCCTCCTTTACATTAATTCTTCTATGTCCCATGTGGATTCCTAAGGTGTATAATGTCTCCACTGTACCTTAACCTGAGTGACGACTTGATTCCAAAGCAAAATCTCTTTCATGTCTAGAATACTGAGTGGTTATGGCAAGAAATCATCTTTGGGTTCCACCTGTAGCATTTTCCAGTCAGTATATGAGTACCATCATATATATATATATATATATATGAAAGACATTATGAACTTTAATGTGACTAGGCAAAGCTAATTGGTAAGCTACAAGTCTGATTCGATCCAAACTTCAAATGGTCAACAAAACTATGGGGATAGCTTGGAGTAAGTTCCTCTTCGTAGAGAGATTTTCCAAGGTTTCATCCTCAGATAAACATTGTCCCCAATCTTAAACTCCTTATATGTACTTTTCTTATCCGTGTAACTCTTTTGTCGGTCTGGTGCTGCTTTAACATTATGTTGAATTTTCTGCACCATCTGTTCCATTTCCTATAATAATTCTACTTTCAAAATCAATCTATCCTCTCGTTGGCTCCAACTCAGGGGTGTATGGCATTTCCTGCCATACATTTCCCTGAAGGGGCTCATTTTTATAGAGCTTTGGTAGCTTTTATTATATGCAAGTCCTCCCACTCGGTAGGCTTATCCATCACATACATTCTAAGAATATCCTATAGAATCTGATTAACCCTTTCGGTTTGTCCATCCATTTGAGGAAGGTAGGTTGTCCTAAAGTTTAGCTTACGAGCCATACTTTTGAATAGTTCTCTCCAAAACGTTGAGGTGAATTTGGGGTCCCGTTCTAATACTATCATCTTAGGGACATTGTCTAATCGGAATCCTTCATGAATACATTAGTAATTTGAATGGTGCCATAAGTGGATTCTATAGGATGAAATGGGCGGCCTTACTGAGTGTATCCACTACCACCATAATGGGTTCATGATGTCTCTTTGTTTGTGGCAA
This sequence comes from Pinus taeda, assembly GCA_000404065.3. NCBI lineage: Eukaryota > Viridiplantae > Streptophyta > Pinopsida > Pinales > Pinaceae > Pinus > Pinus taeda. The sequence goes on from APFE031524934.1 coordinate 94,995, forward strand.
CTTGATGATAAAATATAATGACATTATCTCCCATTTCCATTCAGGGATAGGTAGTGGATTCAGAAACCCGACAGGGTGCTGATGTTCTACCTTAGCCTGCTTGCACTCTATACACTTCGCTAAATACTCTGCCACCTCCTTTTTGATTCCTAAGAGACTTTTCCTTAAAGTTGTGACCATCTTCTAGTATCCCGGATGTCCTGCAAATGGATTTTTATGATACTCATCTAGTATCATTTCTTTGATCTTTGTAATGTTGGGTATGTACAATTTCCCTCGATACGTCAACAACTTTTCCTCATTTTCTGCATATCCTAGTACATGAAGTTGCTATAATTTTTGTTGTATTTCTTGATACCTTGGATCCTTATTAAGAAAGTATTTAATTTTCTCTAGGAAGTTTGTTTTGATACTACTAACAGTTATTATTGTTAGAGTGTGTGTGTGTCTATTTAGAGCATCACTTACCTTGTTTTTCTTTCCTTTCATATGCTTTATATCAAATTCAAATTCACTAAGGAATTACATCCATCGAGCCTGTATGTTATTAAGATCGTGTGGACTGAACAAATACTTTAAGCTGAAATGATTTGTTAACAATGTGAATTTCTTGCCCAACAAATAATTCCTCCACGTTTTTAGGGCTTGTATAACAACTGCTAATTCCAGATCATATACATCATATTTTTTCTCATGGGTTTTCAACTTTATTGACTTGTTTTCTGTTACAAAATTATCTTACAACATAATTCCCCCCAGCCCCTCCATGCATGCATCTGTACACACTATAAATTCTTTGTTTAAATATGCCAATTTCACGATAGGAGTTGTGGTTAATAAATGCTTTAGTTTATAAAAACCTAGCTTGCAGTTGGATGTCCACTCAAACTTCACCCCTTTTTTCTATAGAGAAGTAATGAAATGGGCTAAGTTTTAGAAACCTTCAATAAACCTGTAGTAACACACCAAAAGTCCCATAAATGATAGGACAACATCTACATCCTTAGGTACAGGCCAATTAACCATGGCTTTTACTTTATTAGGATCCATTTCTAACCCCTCCTTTGAAATGATATGCCCTAGATACTGCATTTTACTTTTGTAGAATTCACACTTACTTAATTTAGCATAGAGTTTGTTGTCCCTTAAGGTTTGCATAACCAACCTTAACTTCTCTTTATGATCCTCCTTATTCCTAGAATACACCAAGATGTCATCAATAAAAATGAATGCAAATTTATCCAAATATTTACTTATTACACTATTCATTAGACAAATGCAAGTGGCAGGAGGATTAGTCAGGCCAAACTGTAACATCAAAAACTCATAGTGTCTGTACTAGGTTCTAAATGTTATTTTATGAATATCTGCATTCTTGATCCTTAGCTAATGGTATCTCATCCTTAAATCAACTTTGGAGAAGATGGTGGCACCCCTGACTTGATTGAATAGATCATCAATATAGGGCAGGGGATATTTATTTTTACAAGTCAGCTTGTTTAACTAATGATAATCAATACACATCCTAAACATACCATCTCTTTTCTTAACAAAGAGTATAGGTCATCCCCATGGTGAAACACTATGCCTAATATATCCTTTATCTAGCAGCTCCTGAAACTACATCTTCAACTCCATTAATTCTTGTGGGCTCATCCTATAACGTGCTATAGACGCCGAGGTTGCATCGGGTACCAAATATATGGTGAAGTTTATATATCGGTGGAGTGATTAATACGAAATCTCCTCAGGAAAGACTTCTAAAATTCATTAATAACTGGAACACCATTTGCTTCCAATTCTTTCTTTTGTTGTCCAATTTCTTCTATCCAAACCATAAGTATTTGGCATCCCTTCCGGGCACTCCTCTTAATTTGCAGAGTGGCGATTTGGCTTACCAAAATCGCTTTTGGCACCCCCTGAATGATGTGAGTCTATCTGTTTGAGTTTACACAAGTTACAAACTTTTCTAGGTAGTTAATGAGTGTTTCCTAGTGCTCCATCCAATCCATTCCAATTAGTATGTCATAAGACCCTAAGGGAAGTACATTTAAGTCTTGTGTGGTAAGGTATCCATTTAAATTTAATTTACATTATTTCACCTGACTAGTGACTCTTCTCTTGGTGTGAGTGGCGAATTGTACCAACCAAGATATTTTGTATTTTTCTATTTTCAATTTATATTTCTCTACTATTTGTGGTCCAACATAGCTTAGACTAGCTTGAGGGTCAATGAAGATAAAGACAGGGTGATTGGTGAGAGTACCTTCTAGTTTAATCATTTTAGACTAATGTTCTGCTTGTCTATCATTGAGGGGTGTGATTCTCCTTGGAATGCTTCTGGCCATGTCATTTACTCTAGTAGTGTCATGAATAGTTTATATATTTTTCACAAGCCTGGGATTATGTGGGAAGTCTCTTAGTAGATGAGGTTCATCACATCCCTAGCATTTCAATGATCCATTTTCTCTATCCCCGTTACCTTTCCTAGCATTTAAATTAGTGATTTTTCATCTTGCCTAAGAAGTTGCTTGCTGATTTGCAGTCACTTTATCAAACCTTTTCCATTGATTACCCCGACCAAAATTCTTGGGGTGTCCTAGGTTTTGTTTTCTTCCTCCCATTTTGACCCTAGTCTTATCCTTATTTGGCCAAGTCTTGGATCCTTCCCCTTTACTTTTAAATTGTTGGTAGGATAACCTTGCCTTTCTCACCACCTCATCCATCGTTTTTGGGTTATCAAATTCGATTCACTCCTTATACACTATGATAAACAATTTATGAACCACTACACTTGAGCTATTTCCCTCCTTGAGGTATGGGACATATCTCAGTAAGTTATTAAAATTAGATAAAAAATCATCTATGGTAAGTTGTCCCAACCTTAGCTCATGAAATTCTTTTGCACGATTGTCATAATATCACTCATTTAATTAGAAATTCTTAAAGTGTTCACATAAATCCTACCATAATACTATTTTCACCTCCAATCCTTGTACATTCTTTGCCTCTTCCCACCATAAGCCAACTTTGCCTTGGAATTGATAAACAACTAACCTGGCTTTAAGGTTACTTTCATAATTGTAAACCTGGAAATACATAGTCATGTTCAATAACAAGGCCTCTACATCCTCTTCCGTTTCCCCATTGAAAGCGAGAGGCTTGATATTTTGGAATTATCCTTGATGTTCTGGTTTCCTTTTCTTCATAGGTCTCTAGAAATAAGTTTTATTTGATTCCCCTTCAATCTCAAAATTTTGAGGTTCCATCTCACCTCCTTTCATTATTTTTGCTTCCATCGTTTTCTGGCTTGACTTCTTCATCAAAGTTTTGATAATCCTCTCTTTCTCATCATTGGCGCATATCAATCATTCATTACTATCCCTTAAATGTTCCAAATCCTGTTGTAGGTTTTATATAACCTCCATGAATGGATTTGTAGTTGGAGTGGTTCCTTCCACCAGTTCCACATACAACGCATCTCCTAAATGGATAATATGTGCATCTCCATTCATCTTGCTCAGCATATCCATTTCCTTAACCAGCTTGTAGTTCACATGGCACAATAAATCATTTATTAGTTTACTGTACTTTTCCTTTGTATCCTTTTCTGTTATGTTGGTTTGTTAAGGCCTAAAGGAGAACATGGGAACTGATACCATTTGTCATCATGTTAGGTCCCTGTACTACTATTGTAAACCCTTATCATTATTAGTGAAAGGCCCTAACCATATTGTTGTTCCCATGTATTACTCATATTGTTATTATTGTGCCCCATAGAACCCCACTATTGCTATTGTTGTGCCCTTACATTATTATTGTTATGTCGGCTCTAATTATATTATGACCCCTTAGACTCCTATATATAGAAAGGAGGTATTTTCATTTGTATCCTCCAAGAGTTGTTTCATTTTTGTAATGTAAAGGAGGTTTCTCCCTCGAAGAGGCTGATTTATAAGGCATTGATCTATCTTTTCTATCTTTTTGTGAGCTAGTTTCATAGCATTTGGTATTAGAGCTTTGGATTCTAGGGTTTCGTTGCTCCAAACAGGTCATTGTGTAATTGTTACTATAACTCTTTTTTTGTGACATTTCGGAAGCTAAAAATAACATCCATTTGAGACGAGCTCTCTTTGAACCTCGGGTTTGAATTTTAGATATTGTATCACTATATTTTCAGAGATCTGATTTGAGGAAGTTAGGGTTTTCGAAAGCTCCAGAATTCCATCTCAAACAGGTCATCATGGAGTTTTCTCTATAATTGTTTTCTACAAAGTTTTAGATTCTAAAATTAAATCCCATTTGATCTGAACACTTGGTGAAGCTCAAATCAGAATTTCAGATCTTGTTTCGCTATTTTGGAGATACAATCCAAGGAATTTAGGATTTCTACAGGATCTCGAATTACATCCCAAACAGGTGACCTTGGGAAAATCATCATAACATTCTCTTTGAGCATTATATTGAAATTTCATAAGAACTAATAGAAATAATATGGATTGTAGTTTTGTGTGGATCGGGTTTAGGCCTTAAGTTGGAAACATTGACACGTGGCATTTCATACAAGTTCGCTCTACTGAACTAGTCTATAATCAGGTCATCATGGGAGATTTGACATAACTCTTCCTTGGAGAATCCAATATTGATCAGACTTGTGGGGTTAGAAAGAGAACTCATAGGGCTACCACAGGACGCAATTTAAGACCTTGGAGATCCGAAATTATAGAAATACATAATATTCAATAACAAGCCCTTGAAATTAAGTAAAAGTGATATGACGAGATTTGATGGCAAGGATATGGTAAATTGGATACTACAGATGGAGCAATATTTTTATCTACAGGGTGTAAAACTGTTACAAAAGGTACATATTGCATCTTTATATTTAGAACGAAATCAATTTTTGTGGTATAAATGGATTTGTTCTCATAAGGAACTTGTCACTTGGTCAATTTTCATATAATAAATGATGACACATTATGAGGATACAAAAAGTAACACCTTCTTTAGCCAATTAATAAATCTCAAACAAAAGGGTTCAATGGAAGAGCACATTGAGTAATTCCAAAAAGTGAATATAGGGGTAAATTATATTCCAGAGAAGAAAAGGATTGATGTCTTCATGGGTACTTTAAAGGATAAAATTCAACATGAGGTTCATCTTTGGGAACCTGATTCATTGGAGAAGGCATTCAGGTTGGAAAGAAAAAATGAAAGCTATGGAAACAAGGGATCCTACCACACACAACTATAAATATGGAAGTATTTTTGATCCTAGCCTTCCAAAACCTACAAGGTTTACATGAAAATAATTGGAAGATAAGATATAAAAAGGGATTTGTAACAATTGTGATAGAAAATACACTAAAGGTCATAAGTTTGCTGAGAAGAAATTATTTTATATAGAATGTGAAGAGGAGGAAGAGAAGAATCAAGAAACATCAAAATAGGAGGATATACACCAGGAACTAGCCCCAAAGAAAGAAGAAATGAATCTAACCATATCTTGTAAAGCATTGGAAAGAATTACCACTGCTCAAACTCTCAAGATCTAAGGACATATCAAGAAGAAAAAGGTTCAAGAAGCGAAAGGTCACATTGAACATCAAGAAATGAATCTGACAATATCTTTTTATGCATTGATTGGAATTACCGCTCCTCAAACTATCAAGATAGAAGGACATATCAAGAAGAAAAAGGTAATAGTTTTGATTGATTCATGCAGTACCCATAATTTTATTCATTGTAAGATAGCCAAGGAATTGAATTTCTTCCTATATCCAACACCGGAGTGTCAAGTGATGGTTGCAAGTGGAGGAACCACAAATTGCTCTAGAAAGTGCCATAATATGAAGATATCCATGGGATAATATGTATTGAATTGCCAAATTCTTTCCATTCTAATTGGTGGTGCTGACGTTGTACTAGGAGTGCAATGGCTACAATTCTTGGGTATAATAGCTTTTAATTTTCAAGACCTTTTGATGAAATTTTATTTGAAAGGAAAGGAAGTTGAATTAAGGGATATCACAGGGAAACTAACAAAGATAATCATCTCTAACAGAATGAAAAATCTTCTAAAGAAAGAAAAAAGAGGCGTAATTGCACAATTATGTTCGCTATAGGTTTCCACATCGAAATCATCTATTTCTCTAGATCTCCAAAAAACCTTGGACAATCATTCCAAGGTATTTGAGACTCCCAAAGGCCTCCCACCTATTCGTGATCATGATCTTGCTATTCATTTTATTCCAGGAAGTGTTCCTCCAAACATCAGGCCTTACAGATATCCATATGCCTAAAGGAGTGAAATTGAATGTATGGTTGCCAAAATGCTAGAGGTTGGTATAATTATCCAACCAAATTTGATAAATGAAGAAAGGTATGATTTGAAGAATGACATAGAAAGGTGGGAAATCATTCAAAATTTGTATAAGCTCCCAATTCAAATGATATTGCGAAAACTTAACAAGGAAGGAAAAATCATATTGGAACCTGAAGTAGTCACAGAACCGAGAAATCGACAGCTACGAAATTGATCAATTTCAGAGTATCTAATCAAGTGGAAGAACTTACCTACTAAAGATTCCACATGGAAGGATGATAATTTTATAAAAAAGCATCAAGAACTACTCAAGCATTGAGGAAAACACTTTTTGAAGGAGAGGGGCATGTTAGGTCCCTATACTACTATTGTAACCCGTTATTGTTATTAGTGCAACCCCCTTATTATATTATTGTGCCCATGTAGTACACATATTGTTATTATTGTGCCCCATAGAAGTCCACTATTGTTATTGTTGTGCCCTCACATTATTATTGATATGTTAGCTCTGATTATATTATGACCCCTTAGACTCCTATATATAGAAAGGAGGTCTTGTCATTTGTATCATCCAAGAATTGTTTCATTTGTGTAATGTAAAGGAGGTTGGCGCCTCGAAGAGGATGATTTCTAAGGCGTTGATCTATATTTTCTATCTTTTTGTGTGTTGGTTTCATAACACATGGCTCCACAACATAGATAAAAGAAAATTCATACATACTGACATCTAAAGTGCAGAGAGAAAAAATATGCAAACTCACATTCTAATCATTGATGTTGTACACAAATTGTATTTACTTGAATGATAAAGTTGGGAACATGGTATTAAAGGTGAAAATTGTATTAAGGTTGTTGTTACTACTTAAATTATCTCGATATAACTTTAATTCCTCTTTACGTACCTTTCTAACACCTTTAGCACCCCTATTCATTACCCCCTCTCACTATTTTTTGTTTTCACTTAATTGATGTACATTATATGGCTATGGTTGGAGTTAAACAACCATTGTCTCTCATCACATGTTGGAGGGTGAGTGGAACAAGTGGTTGGAGTAATATTTTACATACACCTTATTCCCATATAGTTGGTGATAAATTTGATTTCCCTCCTCCCTCGCATGGCATTCTAGCTCGTTGTGACTTGCTCTTAATCACGTGATGGGAGAGTACTATTGTGGTTTGTGCCCATAGCAACCCTGGTGAATATCTAGGGTAACATTGTTTTGGAATGTGATCTATAGTGGATATTTGATCCTCACCCTAACCAATTATATAGAACCCTATGTCTTTCTTTTTTTATGCACTTGCATTTGCTGGTTGCCGCGCTCTAAGGGAATTGTGTTGCAGTCTTTGATCTATGCATGGAGGGTCGAATCTTCTTCCTCTTCTTTTTGATAACGTTTAATGCCTCCATTATTCCTTTGAAGTCACCTCGTGTACCATCTCCAGTCTCCTTCGCGCTCCTGCCCTCATTTTCTCAGCCACTCAAATTCTCAAGAGGAGCGACTAAACTTGCCTCCCCTGCACCATGATTCCTATAACTTCTTAGAAATTGGGTATTATACACAAGGCCATTTTTCTCATAATGGAACACAACCGTGGTGGTAATTGCTATTAAAAAATGCTCAAGGGTAGGTAACAATAACTTGTTTTTTCTTTTTCCCTAAATTCATTCTTGTTCCATTTCCTTTTCATTTGCATTTGATTTTATGGTCTTCCCAGCAAGGTATGGTTTGTAACGTGGGGTTTTTTGTTTTTGGCCTTCAATGATGTAGGTTTTCCTATGTCCTTAATCTCAAGCTTCTTTTTTCATGGTGATTGTTGCAGTAGGTTCGGTCTTGGTGTACTCAAATAGCAGAATGAACTTGACGATGCTCTTAGGTAATATTCCAAGTTCTCTTGGGTTTTGCATCTACTATTTCCTATAATGATTTCGATTTTATGGTTCTAGTTCATGAGGGTAGTGCTAACTCAGGCTTGTTTTCTCTATGTGCATGTATTTACTGGTCTTAGGCATCTTTCTCAACCATACCCAACAATTTACAAGTATATAGTGCTACCATTATTTCAGTGCATCTCTTTTGAGTTGATTTCTTTCTAGTCGCAGGCTATGACTTTCGTTTTCTTGTTGTTGGAATTTATGATTGTTTTTTTTTCAGGTACATAGGAGTCTCATTGTTCTAAGCTTGCATTTTGAAAACTCAAGTTCTTTGCAACCAATCCTGACACATCATGTGCTTTGGTCCCTTTCCATGTTGGTTATGTTTGCCTTTGGTCATGTTTGGGTATTTCTTGCTATCAATTCATGGCTCAAAGATACTATGTGAATGTACTTAATGTTTTGTATGGCCTTACTAGTTTATGCGGGTTAGCCCCATAGTGGCACCCTTAACTTATCTATTCGGCAGACATTATACGTCTTAGCCAAATTCGTATAGTGGAGGGTTTTCAAATTTTAAGTAAACTTCTATGTTATTTCCTATTGTACAGAGCGTACATAGTTTGGTTTAAGGTCATCCATTTTTCTGGAGTTCTAGTTCTATCTAGTGTAGGCATGTTTTTATTTTCAATTGACACTTATAGTAATTGATGTGGGCTTTTCTGTGTGATGCTTTATTACACTAGCAAGTACATAAATGTTGCCCATGTTATTTACTGATTCGAATCTAATTAATATATTCTATACGCATGGTGTTGTTCTTATTTCTAATATGGTCATACTTTTTGCTTTGTTGGTAATGAATATTCAAATGCTATGTTTCCTCTTTTTATTCTTTGATCTAAAAGGAAATCTACATTTTTTCATTACCTTGTCGATTCGGTTCTGTTTTATGGTTCAATGTTTTTCTTTGTCCTAGTATTTTATGGGCATATCCAACTAGTCACACTTCGCAAACTATTGTTGTACAGTGCTAAACACACTTGTAGCAAGGACTTCATTTATTATTTTTCTTATGTCGTGAATGATGCAATGATGCCTCCTTACTTGGCACATTGAGGTCTTGTGTGAGGCTCTCCATGAGAGGTTTCTCCTTTCCATCTACACAATATTTTTGACTAATTCTATTTAAAGTTTGTAGTTATGACTGAGTTCTTACCCTAAATATTAAACTTTAATATATGTTTTATTTATGCGAGTCTCTATGCTTCCTTCTTCAGATTAACAAAGTTATGTCTAGATGAGTTCCTTTATGATTGAAATTGGTTGTAATACTCATATAATTTCTTGAGAATGTGTTTCTAGTTGTTTTCAAGTAATTGGGGTACAAATAATTGTCTCCACACGTCAACTATGGTCTCTTGTGTATGTCACTTAATGCATGCACTACTCCTTTTTAGTGACTTATTAATTAGTTGAACAAATCTATGTAATTATAAATATACATGAAAAACATTGTTGAATCATTACAGTACCGAGTTACTACACCCAAAATTGATATAATAAGACATGTTAAGAGAAATAGGTATAAAATCGACATTACTGCACTCAAACAACGTAAAAATTTTAATTCTTAAAACCATACTATTACTAACTCTTCTAGAAGTATATGAAATTATTGATTCCTCTACTATAAGAATCCGACATAACATATATATTGATTACTATTCCATCAATAATAAATCACCAATTTCCTATACTTATATTCATATCAATCCTTGTCCTATTATACAAATAACAAGCAATAACCCAACAACCAACACTAACCTTAAGAGTGTAAACAAATAGAAATCATAAACTAACCAAAAATATGGTAGTTAGAACACATTAGAATGTCGAGCACTGCTCTCCTCTTAACCATAGAACTGCACTTCTTTAGTTATCCCCCATGCAGAGATTCATTTTTCTGCTAAGAGATAAAAAACGTCATGGATTCTTTCAATAGGAATTTTATGTCTTCTTTCCTTGTTGGATTTCTCCCTAAAGAGACGTCCTGCTTTATGGGGTTCTTTCCTTTTGAGCCTAAAAGCTCATTTTTTTATCCTTAACAATGCTTTATGCTATTTTCAACTTAGCGTTTAACTCCAACGAAGTTCTTAATGGATATTTATCTCCCATCCATTAAGTTTACCAAAAATTATTTCTAGAATCCTTATCACAAAAATCTATCTTATCTAGAATCTCTTTTGTAGGTGCCCAATCTTTCAAGTGTTTCCAATTTCCTTATTTATTTATCAATAAACATTTATATACATTATTATATTAGCAAGGTCTGATTTTTAATAGTCAACCAAAAGTAACAACCATAACTAGTAAAGTACTAATTGTTCCTAGAAGAGGATAGGTGTTACAAATAATAATTGAGAATTAACATTATTGGAAATATTTGTTTTGGATCTTTCATGCACTAGTTGGATTCCATCTGAAGGAATTTTTATTCATATTTCCTATCTCAAATTGCATCATAGTACATATGGTTAAGATCTTATTATGCGACCTTTCCAATGGTATATGGAACTTCATATAACTCCATAAGAATGCGGAGATATGAAATATTTTTTCAAGTTGACCTAACCAAAGTACAAGCAGGCCTAATTTAGATACCCTATCTTTGAAGGAATTTTTACTCAACTTAGGTAGCTCAAATAGGAGTATAGATTATATGGATGAAATTATTTTTATGATAAATTTTCAAAGGTATATTGAACTCTCTATAATTCCATAGGAATGAGGAAAATGAAATATTTCATGAGGATGGCCCATAGAAATGCAATCAAGTCAACCCAACAAGTTTTACAACTTAGCCACATAAGCGATTGTAAGAACACTATGAATAAAAGGACATATGAATTCATTTTTTCATCAATTTACCAAAGAATATAGCTGAGGAATGAATTTGGGGTGATTAATGGAGTTTAAAGGTGGAAGAAAAAATGTGATTTATGGAGTGAACAAGTCATCTTGGAATTTTTGCTATATATTTTTATCTATGTTGCTTTAGACTATGAACTTTGGAGGAGTTATAGAGAATATATTCATATACCTATAGTTAATGTTTCAGATGCTTTTTCACCATAATTTTGGAAATATGGCCAAAGGAATTTAGGTTTCAAGAATGCCCCTAAAATCCCCTTCAAACATGTCAACCATTCATTACAAATTTGTGGCTTCTAATTTGTCCAAAAATCTTCTTCAAAGAACCAAAAGAAACAAGCTTTGGGAGAAGTAGATTTGGTGAAATGAGAAGTAGCACGTAGACCTAGTAAAGACATAAATAACTAACAATGATGGTGGAGAAATTCATAGCAAGTAGACTTGGTGATATCATAACAAACTAAAAGAAATTGTGAAGAAGAAATCAAGTAGGTTGGTTCCTACAAAATAATTGAGGGGATTGGTTTTTCCTGCAGGTCGGTGCCAACAAAGCAATAGAGATAATTGGTGTCTCCTTTAGGTTGGTGCCTACAAAGTAGTAAAGGGGATTAATCTCTCCTATATGTTGGTGCCTACAAGGTGGTAGAAGGGATTGGTGTCTCCTATAAGTTTGTTCCTACAAAATAACAGAGGGGATGATTGTTTCTTGTAGGTTGGTTCTTACAAATTAGTAAATGAGATTGGTTTCTGTTGTAGGTTGGTGCGTACAAATTAATATAATAATAGGTCAGTTCCTACAATACTTTTCATATTAAGAATTTTTTTGGTTTTCTCCCCTAAGGGGTTCCACGTATATCTCGTGTTACTTGTTCAGTCTATGGTATTTATGTGTTATGATATTTTAATGGAATTAAATAAGTAAAAGTTTTCATTATATTCATTCACCCGCCATCTCAATATAATTTTGAAATCCAAGAGAGGAGAGGTTTTAGAGTAATTATGAAAGTCATCTCATTGGGAGCCAACTATATGGACTAAATACCACCTTAAGAACATGATAATAATTAATACCACTTCGGATAAGGTTCAACTCTGTAAGTTGTATTAGAGGGGGAGGTGTTGGAGTAATTGTCATATTCACCTTACTGGGAATCAATTATGTTGACTAACTACCACTTTGGGAACATAATAACTTGCATTCTAAGGTAATGGTAAGGGTTTGGAAATTTAGCCATGTCTGTGGGTTTTGATGTAACATAAAACCTCACTAAGTTATGATATATGTGTGTGTGTGCTATCCATGTATGTAGGTTTTGATGTAACATAAAATCTCTCTAAATTATGATATATGTGTGTATGTGTCACATATAAAGTCCACATCACATGGAATTATATGTCAAGCACACCATTAGACTTTTTTAATCCTAATATATTTTTATTTTTTT